>JANJGN010004006.1:0-37867 GCA_026770705.1 Isurus oxyrinchus
ATAAATATATTATAGATCCCATATTTATAATAAACCCACACCCCACATATACCCCCCACACCCCCCCCCCCACTCCCCCCCCCCCCCACACCCTCACCCCCCACACCCACCCACACCCTCACCCCCCACACCCCCCCACACACTCACCCCCACACCCACACACACAGCCACCATCATACCCCCACACCCACACACCCCCCTCACCCCCACCACACCCACCCCCCACACCACCCCCCCCCACACCCACCCACACACCACTCACCCCCCCACACCCACACACCACTCCACCCCCCCCCCCCACACCCACACACTACCCCCCCCCCCCACACCCACACACACCCCCCCACCCCCCACACACACACTCACCCCCCCCCCCACCCACCCACCCACCCACCCACCCCCCCCCCACACCTCCCCCCCCACCCCCCACCACTCACCCCCCCCCCCACCCACACACTCACACTCACCCTCCCCCCCCCCACACCACACACTCCACCCCCCCCCACACCCACACACACACTCACCCCCCCACACCCCACCCACACACCCACACACACACTCACCCCCCCCACACCCACACACACACTCACCCCCCCCACCCCCACACACACACACACACCCCCCCCACACACACACCACACACACCCCCACACACCCACACCCCACTCACCCCCCCCCCCCACCCACACACACACACCCCCCCCCACACACCCACACACACACTCACCCCCCACACCCCACAAACACACACACCCCCCCCCCACACACACACACACACCCCACACCCACACCCACACACACACTCACCCCCCCACACCCACACACACTCACCCCCCCACACACCCACCCACCCCCCACACCCACCCCCCATCACACCCACACACACTCTCAAGCCCCCCCCCACACCCCACACACACTCACCCCCCCACACCACACCCACACCCACACACACACACACACACTCACACCCCCCCACACACCCACACACACACTCACCCCCACACCCACACACCCACACCCACACACTCACCCCCCCCCTCCCACACACCCACACACACTCACCCCCCCCACACACACCCACACACACACTCACCCCCCCACACCCACACCCACACCCACACACACACCACACACACTCACCCCCCCACACCCACACACACACTCACCCCCACACCCACACACACACACACCCCCCACACCCACACCCACACACACCCCCCCACACCCACACACACACTCACCCCCCCACACCCACACACACACTCACCCCCACACCACACACACACACACCCCCCACACCCACACACACACTCACCCCCCCACACCCACACACACACACACCCCCCCCCCCACACACACACACACTCACCCCCCCACACCCACACACACACTCACCCCCCCACACCCACACACACACTCACCCCCCCACACCCACACACACACACCCCCCACACCCACGCACACACACACACCCCCACACACACACACACACACACACCCCACACCCACACCCACGCACACACACACCCTCCCACACCCACACACACTCACCCCCCCACACACCCACACACACTCACCCCCCCACACACCCACACACACACACACACCCCCCCACACCACACACACACACTCACCCCCCCCACACCCACACACACACACTCACCCCCCACACCCACACACACACTCACCCCCCCACACCCACACACACACTCACACCCCACACACACACACACACACCCCCCACACCCACACACACACACACACACACCCCACACCCACACACCACACTCACCCCCACACCCACACACACACTCACCCCCACACCCACACACACACTCACCGCCCCACACGCACACACACACTCACCCCTCACACCCACACACACACACACACACACACCCCACACCCACACACACACTCACCCCCCCACACCCACACACACACTCACCCCCCACACCCACACCCACACTCACCCCCCACACCCACACACACAATCACCCCCCCACACCCACACCCCACACACACACTCACCCCCCACACCCACACACACACTCACCCCCCACACCCACACACACTCACCCCCCCACACGCACACACACACTCACTCCCCACCCCCACACACACACTCCCCCCCCAACACCCACACACACACTCACCCCCCACACACACACACACACACACACACTCACCCCCCCCACACCCACACACACACTCACCCCCCCCACACACACACACACACACCCTCACCCCCCCCCACACACACACACACACACACTCACCCCCCACACCCACACACACACTCACCCCCCCCACACCCACACACACACTCACCCCCCACACCCACACACACACACCCCCCCACACCCACACACACACTCACCCCCCCACACCCACACACACACACACCACCCACACCCACACACATACCCCCCACACCCACACACACACTCACCCCCCCACACCCACACTAACCCCCCCCCCCACACACACTCACCCCCCACACCCACACACACACTCACCACCCCCCACACCCACACACACACTCACCCCCCCCCACACCCACACACACACTTACCCTCCACACCCACACACACACTCACCCCCCACACCCACACACACACACCCCTCCCACACACTCACACACACACACACTCACCCCCCCCACACACACACTCATCCCCCACACCCACACACACACTCACCCCCCCCCCCACACACACACTCACCCCCCCCCCACACACACTCACCCCCACACCCACACACACACACCCCCCCCACCACCCACACACACTCACCCCCCCACACCACACACACAGTCACCCCCCACACCCACACACACACTCACCCCCCACACCCACACACACACTCACCCCCCACACCCACACACACACTCACCCCCCACACCCACACACACACTCACCCCCCACACCCCCACACACACACTCACACCCCACACACACACTCACCACCCACACCCACACACTCTCACCCCCCACACCCACACACACACTCACCCCCCCACACCCACTCACACACACACCCCCACACACACACAGACACACACACACACACACACTCACCCTATGCACACTCACCCCCCACACCCACACACACACACCCCCACACACACACACACACACACACTCACCCCACACACACTCACCCTGCGCACACACACTCACACTCACCGCACACACACTCACCCCGCACACACACACTCACACACACGCACACTGCGCGCACACACACACTCACACTCACCCCACACACCACACACACCACACACTCACACTCACCCCGCACACACTCACCCCGCACACCCACACACACACACACACCATACATACACACACACACACACACACACACACACACACACACACACGCACACTCACACTCACCCTGCACACACAGATACTCACACTCACCCTGCACACACACACACACACTCACTCACTCACTCACTCACACTGCACACACACACTCACTCACCCCACATACACACACACACACACACACACACACCCCCACACACACAACTCACACTCACCCCACATACACACACACACACTCACACTCACCCCCCCCACACACACACATTCACACTCACCGCACCCCCCACACACACACTCACACTCACCCTGCCCACACACACACACACTCACACTCACCACACACACACACACACACTCACCCCACACACACACACACACACACACACACACACACACACTCACACTGCACACACACACTCACCCACACTCACCCCACACACACACACACTCACCCCACACACACACACACACACACACACTCACCCTGCACACACACACACACACACCCTGCACACACACACACCCCCCACAGACACACACACACTCACCCGCACGCGCACACACACACACACACACACACACACACACACACACACACACACACACACACACCCCCCCTCCACACAACCACACACACCTATACATTCACCCCACACACACACTCACCCACTCACCCCCCCATACGCTCCCACACACACACAGACTCACCCCCCCCACACACACACACACACACACACTCACCCCCCCCACCCAAACACACACACTCACCCCACACACCCCACACAGCCCCCCCCCACACAACCACACACACCTATACATTCACCCCACACACACACTCACCCACTCACCCCCCATACACCCCCACATACACACACTCACCCCCCCCCACACACACACACACCCCACACACACATACCCACCTCCCACACGCACACATGCACGCACACACACACACACACATTCACCCACACCCCCGCAACACACACACACACACACACACACACACACACACACACAACTCCCACACACACACAAACACACCCCACACCACCACACACCACACACACACATTCACCCCACACAAACACAACATACTCACCCCACACACACCCCACACGCCCCACACACACACACACTTCCCACACACACACACACACACACCCACACACCCCACACACCCACACACTCCCCCACACACACACTCCCCCACACACACCCTCACCCCACACACACCCTCACCCCACACACACCCTCACCCCACACACACACACTCACCCCACATACACACACACACGCACTCACCCCACACAAACCCACACCCACACCCACAAACACACACACACATTCACCCCACACAGCCACACACACACTCACCCAGCACACACACACAAAACCCACACACACAAAACCCACACACACACACTCACTCCACACACATACACACCCCACACACCCACACACACACACACCCCACACACCCACACACTCACCCCACACACCCACACACACACACTCACCCCACGCACTCACCCCACACCCCCACACACACACACTCACCCTACACACCTTCACCCCCACACACCAACTCACCCCACACACCCACTCACCCCACACACCCACTCACCCCACACACCCACTCACCCCACACACCCACACACACCCACAGACACACACACATTCACCCCACACACACACCCACATACGCACACACTCCCACACACATCCACACCCACTCACCCCACACACCCATACACACCCACTCACCCCCACACACCCACACCCCACACACCCACACACACCCACAGACACACACCACATTCACCCCACACACACACCCACATACGCACACACTCCCCACACACATCCACACCCACTCACCCCACACACCCATACACACCCACTCACCCCCACACACCCACACCCCACACACCCACACACACCCACAGACACACACACATTCACCCCACACACACACCCACATACGCACACACTCCCCACACACATCCACACCCACTCACCCCACACACACCCATACACACCCACTCACCCCACACACCAACACCCCACACACACATACACACACACACACCCCTCAACCCCCCCCCGCACCCTCTCACACGCACCCACACACTCACGCAGACACCACCCCACACACACAAACACACACACCCTCACACGTGCACACACACACACACCCTGCACATATACACACTCAGCCCTCACACACACACACCCCACGCACAAGCACTCGCACACAAACTCCCATACACACCCACACCCCACACACACACATACACAGTCACACCCACACACCCCCCCACACATACCCACACACACTCACCCTACACACCCACGCCCCACACACACACATACACACACCACAACCCCCCCCCGCACACTCTCACAAACACACACCCACACGCTCACGCACACACACACACCCCACGCACAAGCACTCGCACACAAACCCCCATACACACACACACACACACACACCCCTATCCCCCCCACACAGACACCTCCCCCCCCCCACACACACACATACACACACAAACCTCCATACACACACACACATACACACACACACCCTCCACACGCACACACACACACCCCCACGCACAAGCACTCGCACACAAACCCCCATACACACACACACATACACATACACACACACACACCCCTATCCCCCCCACACAGACACCGCCCCACCACACACACACACACATACACGCCACCCCCCCCACACACACCATCGCCCCCAGTAACAGACTCGGGACCGAGGAGAACGCAAATCTGAAACCCCTTCACCCTCTGCCCCTCTCGCTGAATGACTCGCAAGATTTGAATCTCCCTGTGCTCCGAGCATGAAAGAGGGGTAAAACAGCGATCGGGACGGCTAGTGGGACGTTTTCCCCTCCTACGCCAAGGTGCTGGAATGTGGGGGTGGGGTGGGGGGGGGGTGGAAGTTTTAAGCTTCAGCCGTACGGAGCTCTGGTCAGACCCCATTCTGGGGGAAACAGCCTTCAGTCCTGGACCCCCAGCACCTCAGGAAGGATATAGCGGCCTCTCTCGATCGAGATTCCGCCTCTCACGCTTTCTAGACTGAAGCGCAGCCCAGTCCATCCCCTGGTGTTGTACAGTGTACCTGCACAGCAAACTCCCTTTTTACTCCAATTCAAAACATCCATCGCTTAAAAAAAAAAGTGTCCTTCCTTTCCATAATCCATTGGGATACTGTCCTCCGACCAGACCTCCTCCCTCCACACCCACCCCACCCCCCCCCCCCCCCCCCCCCCAAACCCTGAGACGCTGGAATACAAAGGGGGCTTTGGAAGTGACCCTTCATCTGCACGGAGCTCTGGTCAGACCCCATCCGGGGGCTGAATGTCCTCCTCCTCCTCCTCCTCCTCCTCCTGTTCCCGCGTCTGAGAGTGAGTGCCAAGTGTGGCGCTGACCCCAGGGTCAAAGGTCAGTGAACCAGATAAACCACCGGCGTTGGGAGTCAGGGACGGCAGGAGCCGCCAACGGCGACGAGGATTCCCGATCGGCGGTCAGCGCCTGAAGCGTGGCGTGCCAGTCGAGGATGAGGTCGAAGGAACTTTGCTCCTCCACGGCCAGTGTTTGTTTGTTTGTTTGTTTGTTTTCTTTCGGCTGATGCTGACGCCCTTTTTTTTTTGTTTTTTTTTGGCTCCCTTGCCCAGATCAACCTGATCTTCCCGGTCGTCTACCTGCTCTTCTGGGCCTTCCTGCTCGTCTTCAGCCTCTGGTCGGAGCCGGTGGTGTGCGGCATCGGGTTGGCCATCATGCTGACTGGCGTTCCCGTCTATTTCCTGGGAATCTACTGGAGGAACAAGCCCAAGTGCTTCGATGACTTCGTCGGTAAGCGCTGCGGCCGACGCCCGTCGGTTAAGGCTGAGTTGATTTTTTTTTGTAAATTCCCGGGGGGGGGGGGGAATCTTTAAACAACTGTCATAACCTAGAATTTTTAAGCACTATGTTGGAGATGCAGCTCTAAATTCAGGAATCAGACCACCAGCTCTCGAGAGGTTTTACATTAACCTAAATGAAACATTTTATTAATTCATACAGGTTATACACAGGTCAAAATAGATATATACACATGGCTACAAATTATAACCATCATAACTTTTAACACATTCCCAAACTAATCTCCATTTAGGCCACAGCCACCCACAGACTTAACCAGACACCAGGCAAAGCATTTTCACCTTACGAGTTCAAAATGAGGTTCCTTTCACTTCGCTCCCTGTGGAGGCACGGTGGAGGTTTACAGCTGCTTTGATCTTACGTTGCCTCTGCCCTGCACACACCCAAAACTGCTATCGGTTATCCCCAGCACACTTCATTGAATGTAAATTCCCCTTGTATCACCAGCCCCTGTGAATTCCACCTCACCTCTTCTAGCAATAAAACCCCTTTCATAGCACCCATTTTATTAACGATATAAACATATTGCTTGGTCTCTGCTAGCGAGGTGCCAGATTTCACCCCACTTCCTGAACGCTCTATTCAACAAAATGCAAATGTGCTTCACCTCTCTTACATCTCAAACCTTGTACACGTCACAGCACCCAGACTTACTGGCTTTGATCCAATTGAGACACACGCGCAGACTAAACCTATATTTTAAAAAATAATTTCCAACACCAGATACGTTAATAGCTTCTCGACAGTAGGAGCCCTGCCGCTGCTGCTGGAACACCACGTGTGACGGTCCCCTCCCTCGCTCCCTCCTCCCACCTGGCCACACTCCACCCTCTTTTCTCCCCCGCCCAACCCCGAATCGCCCCCATCCCTGACTTTCACCATCCGCCCACCCAACCCCCGACTTCCCCCACCCCTGTCTTTCCCCACCCCCAGACTTCCCCGTCCCTGCCCCATTTGCCCCCCCCACCCCCGGCCTTCCCCACCCCCCGGCCTTCCCCACCCTCGGCCTTCCCCACCCCCGACCTTCCCCACCCCCGGCCTTCCTCGTCCCTGCCACATTTGCCCCCCCCCCCCCCACCCCCGGCCTTCCCTGTCCCTGCCCCATTCGCACCCGCCCCCCCCCCCCCCCCACCCCACCCCCGGCCTTCCTCTTCCCTGCCACATTTGCCCCCAACCCCCGACCTTCCCCGTCGCTGCCACATTTGGCCCCCCACCTCCACCCCCGGCCTTCCCCCGTCCCTGCCCCATTCGCGCCCCAACCCCCAACCATCCCCACCCTCGACCGTCACCATCCACTCCACCCCGATCTTCCCCCAAATTTCCCCAATCCCCCCCCCCACCCCTGACTTTCCCCCGATCTTCCACCCGCACCCACCCGAACTTCCCAAACCCTATCCCCCCCCCCCCACCTCAATGTAGCTCATCGAGAATGGGTGGGGTGATTGGGACGGTGGGGAGACAGGTCTCGGTGCAGGTTCGGACACGGGGGGAGGGGGGGTGGGTGGTGCAGCAGAGTTTCAGATGTGGCTGAAGTTTGTGGAGGGTGGGAGTGCGGGCGAGTGTTGGAATAGTCGAGTCTGGAGTATCACAACTGCCCTGCCTCATCTCACCCTGAACAGTGGGAGTGAATGGGAAGGGGTTTGGGTCCATTGGGATTGTGTACAGTGGGAGTGAACGAGAAGGGGTTTGAGTCCATTGGGATTGTGGACAGTGGGAGTGAATAGGAAGGGGTTTGGGTCCATTGGGACTGTGTACAGTGGGAGTGAACGGGAAGGGGTTTGGGTCCATTGGGATTGTGTACAGTGGGAGTGAATGGGAAGGGGTTTGGGTCCATTGGGATTGTGTACAGTGGGGAGTGAACGAGAAGGGGTTTGGGTCCATTGGGATTGTGTACAGTGGGAATGAATAGGAAGGGGTTTGGGTCCATTGGGACTGTGTACAGTGGGAGTGAACGGGAAGGGGTTTGGGTCCATTGGGATTGTGTACAGTGTGAGTGAACGGGAAGGGGTTTGAGTCCATTGGGATTGTGTACAGTGGGAGTGAATGGGAAGGGGTTTGGGTCCATTGGGATTGTGTACAGTGGGAGTGAATGGGAAGGGGTTTGGGTCTATTGGGATTGTGTACAGTGGGAGTGAACGGGAAGGGGTTGGGTCCATTGGGATTGTGTACAGTGGGAGTGAATGGGAAGGGGTTTGGGTCCATTGGGATTGTGTACAGTGGGAGTGAATGGGAAGGGGTTTGGGTCCATTGGGATTGTGTACAGTGGGAGTGAACGGGAAGGGGTTTGGGATTGGGATTGTGTACAGTGGGAGTGAACGGGAAGGGTTTGGGTCCATTGGGACTGTGTACAGTGGGAGTGAATGGGAAGGGGTTTGAGTCCATTGGGATTGTGTACAGTGGGAGTGAATGGGAAGGGGTTTGGGTCCATTGGGATTGTGTACAGTGGGAGTGAATGGGAAGGGGTTTGGGTCCATTGGGATTGTGTACAGTGGGAGTGAACGGGAAGGGGTTTGGGTCCATTGGGATTGTGTACAATGGGAGTGAATGAGAAGGGATTTGGGTCCATTGGGATTGTGTACAGTGGGAGTGAACGGGAAGGGATTTGGGTCCATTGGGATTGTGTACAGTGGGAGTGAACGGGAAGGGGTTTGGGTCCATTGGGATTGTGTACAGTGGGAGTGAACGGGAAGGGGTTTGGGTCCATTGGGATTGTGTACAGTGGGAGTGAATGGGAAGAGGTTTGGATCCATTGGGATTGTGTACAGTGGGAGTGAACGGGAAGGGGTTTGGGTCCAATGGGATTGTGTACAGTGGGAGTGAACGGGAAGGGGTCTGGGTCCATTGGGATTGTGTACAGTGGAGTGAATGGGAAGGGGTTTGGGTCCATTGGGATTGTGTACAGTGGGAGTGAACGGGAAGGGGTCTGGGTCCATTGGGATTGTGTACAGTGGGAGTGAATGGGAAGGGGGTTTGGGTCCATTGGGTTTGTGTACAGTAGGAGTGAATGGGAAGGGGTTTGGGTCCATTGGGATTGTGTACAGTGGGAGTGAATGGGAAGGGGGTTTGGGTCCATTGGGATTGTGTACAATGGGAGTGAATGGGAAGGGGTTTGGGTCCATTGGGATTGTGTACAGTGGGAGTGAACAGGAAGGGGTTTGGGTCCATTGGGATTGTGTACAGTGGGAGTGAATGGGAAGGGGTTTGGGTCCATTGGGATTGTGTACAGTGGGAGTGAATGGGAAGGGGTTTGGGTCCATTGGGATTGTGTACAGTGTGAGTGAACGGGAAGGGGTTTGAGTCCATTGGATTGTGTACAGTGGGAGTGAATGGGAAGGGGTTTGGGTCCCTTGGGATTGTGTACAGTGGGAGTGAATGGGAAGGGGTTTGGGTCCATTGGGATTGTGTACAGTGGGAGTGAATGGGAAGGGGTTTGGGTCCATTGGGATTGTGTACAGTGGGAGTGAATGGGAAGGGGTTTGGGTCCATTGGGATTGTGTACAGTGGGAGTGAATGGGAAGGGGTTTGGGTCCATTGGGATTGTGTACAGTGGGATTGAATGGGAAGGGGGTTTGGGTCCATTGGGATTGTGTACAATGGGAGTGAATGGGAAGGGGTTTGGGTCCATTGGGATTGTGTATAGTGGGAGTGAACAGGAAGGGGTTTGGGTCCATTGGGATTGTGTACAGTGGGAGTAAATGGGTAGGGGTTTGGGTCCATTGGGATTGTGTACAGTGGGAGTGAATGGGAAGGGGTTTGGGTCCATTGGGATTGTGTACAGTGGGAGTGAATGGGAAGGGGTTTGGGTCCATTGGGATTGTGTACAGTGGGAGTGAACGGGAAGGGGTTTGGGATTGGGATTGTGTACAGTGGGAGTGAACGGGAAGGGGTTTGGGTCCATTGGGACTGTGTACAGTGGGAGTGAATGGGAAGGGGTTTGAGTCCATTGGGATTGTGTACAGTGGGAGTGAATAGGAAGGGGTTTGGGTCCATTGGGATTGTGTACAGTGGGAGTGAATGGGAAGGGGTTTGGGTCCATTGGGATTGTGTACAGTGGGAGTGAATGGGAAGGGGTTTGGGTCCATTGGGATTGTGTACAGTGGGAGTGAATGGGAAGGGGTTTGGGTCCATTGGGATTGTGTACAGTGGGAGTGAACGGGAAGGGGTTTGGGATTGGGATTGTGTACAGTGGGAGTGAACGGGAAGGGGTTTGGGTCCATTGGATTGTGTACAGTGGGAGTGAACGGGAAGGGGTTTGGGTCCATTGGGATTGTGTACAGTGGGAGTGAACGGGAAGGGGTTTGGGTCCATTGGGATTGTGTACAGTGGGAGTGAATGGGAAGAGGTTTGGGTCCATTGGGATTGTGTACAGTGGGAGTGAACGGGAAGGGGTTTGGGTCCAATGGGATTGTGTACAGTGGGAGTGAACGGGAAGGGGTCTGGGTCCATTGGGATTGTGTACAGTGGGAGTGAACGGGAAGGGGTCTGGGTCCATTGGGATTGTGTACAGTGGGAGTGAATGGGAAGGGGGTTTGGGTCCATTGGGATTGTGTACAGTGGGAGTGAATGGGAAGGGGTTTGGGTCCATTGGGATTGTGTACAGTGGGAGTGAACGGGAAGGTGTTTGGGTCCATTGGTACTGTGTACAGTGGGAGTGAATGGAAAGGGGTTTGGGTCCATTGGGATTGTGTACAGTGGGAGTGAATGGGAAGGGGTTTGGGTCCATTGGGATTGTGTACAGTGGAGTGAATGGGAAGGGGTTTGGGTCCATGGGGATTGTGCACAGTGGAAGTGAACGGGAACGGGTTTGGGTCCATTGGGATTGTGTACAGTGGGAGTGAATGGGAAGGGGTTTGGGTCCACTGGGATTGTATACAGTGGGAGTGAATGGGAAGGGGTTTGGGTCCATTGGGATTGTGTACAGTGGGAGTGAATGGGAACGGGTTTGGGTCCATTGGGATTGTGTACAGTGGGAGTGAATGGGAAGGGGTTTGGGTCCATTGGGATTGTGTACAGTGGGAGTGAACGGGAAGGCGTTTGGGTCCATTGGGATTGTGTACATTGGGAGTGAATGGGAAGGGGTTTGGGTCCATTGGGATTGTGTACAGTGGGAGTGAATGGGAAGGGGTTTGGGTCCATTGGGATTGTGTACAGTGGGAGTGAATGGGAAGGGGTTTGGGTCCATTGGGATTGTGTACAGTGGGATTGAATGGGAAGGGGGTTTGGGTCCATTGGGATTGTGTACAATGGGAGTGAATGGGAAGGGGTTTGGGTCCATTGGGATTGTGTACAGTGGGAGTGAACAGGAAGGGGTTTGGGTCCATTGGGATTGTGTACAGTGGGAGTAAATGGGTAGGGGTTTGGGTCCATTGGGATTGTGTACAGTGGGAGTGAATGGGAAGGGGTTTGGGTCCATTGGGATTGTGTACAGTGGGAGTGAATGGGAAGGGGTTTGGGTCCATTGGGATTGTGTACAGTGGGAGTGAACGGGAAGGAGTTTGGGATTGGGATTGTGTACAGTGGGAGTGAACGGGAAGGGGTTTGGGTCCATTGGGACTGTGTACAGTGGGAGTGAATGGGAAGGGGTTTGAGTCCATTGGGATTGTGTACAGTGGGAGTGAATGGGAAGGGGTTTGGGTCCATTGGGATTGTGTACAGTGGGAGTGAATGGGAAGGGGTTTGGGTCCATTGGGATTGTGTACAGTGGGAGTGAACGGGAAGGGGTTTGGGTCCATTGGGATTGTGTACAATGGGAGTGAATGAGAAGGGATTTGGGTCCATTGGGATTGTGTACAGTGGAGTGAATGGGAAGGGGTTTGGGTCCATGGGGATTGTGCACAGTGGAAGTGAACGGGAACGGGTTTGGGTCCATTGGGATTGTGTACAGTGGGAGTGAATGGGAAGGGGTTTGGGTCCACTGGGATTGTATACAGTGGGAGTGAATGGGAAGGGGTTTGGGTCCATTGGGATTGTGTACAGTGGGAGTGAATGGGAACGGGTTTGGGTCCATTGGGATTGTGTACAGTGGGAGTGAATGGGAAGGGGTTTGGGTCCATTGGGATTGTGTACAGTGGGAGTGAACGGGAAGGCGTTTGGGTCCATTGGGATTGTGTACATTGGGAGTGAATGGGAAGGGGTTTGGGTCCATTGGGATTGTGTACAGTGGGAGTGAATGGGAAGGGGTTTGGGTCCATTGGGATTGTGTACAGTGGGAGTGAATGGGAAGGGGTTTGGGTCCATTGGGATTGTGTACAGTGGGATTGAATGGGAAGGGGGTTTGGGTCCATTGGGATTGTGTACAATGGGAGTGAATGGGAAGGGGTTTGGGTCCATTGGGATTGTGTACAGTGGGAGTGAACAGGAAGGGGTTTGGGTCCATTGGGATTGTGTACAGTGGGAGTAAATGGGTAGGGGTTTGGGTCCATTGGGATTGTGTACAGTGGGAGTGAATGGGAAGGGGTTTGGGTCCATTGGGATTGTGTACAGTGGGAGTGAATGGGAAGGGGTTTGGGTCCATTGGGATTGTGTACAGTGGGAGTGAACGGGAAGGAGTTTGGGATTGGGATTGTGTACAGTGGGAGTGAACGGGAAGGGGTTTGGGTCCATTGGGACTGTGTACAGTGGGAGTGAATGGGAAGGGGTTTGGGTCCATTGGGATTGTGTACAGTGGGAGTGAATGGGAAGGGGTTTGGGTCCATTGGGATTGTGTACAGTGGGAGTGAATGGGAAGGGGTTTGGGTCCATTGGGATTGTGTACAGTGGGAGTGAACGGGAAGGGGTTTGGGTCCATTGGGATTGTGTACAATGGGAGTGAATGAGAAGGGATTTGGGTCCATTGGGATTGTGTACAGTGGGAGTGAATGGGAAGGGATTTGGGTCCATTGGGATTGTGTACAGTGGGAGTGAACGGGAAAGGGTTTGGGTCCATTGGGATTGTGTACAGTGGGAGTGAACGGGAAGGGGTTTGGGTCCATTGGGATTGTGTACAGTGGGAGTGAATGGGAAGAGGTTTGGGTCCATTGGGATTGTGTACAGTGGGAGTGAACGGGAAGGGGTTTGGGTCCAATGGGATTGTGTACAGTGGGAGTGAACGGGAAGGGGTCTGGGTCCATTGGGATTGTGTACAGTGGAGTGAATGGGAAGGGGTTTAGGTCCATTGGGATTGTGTACAGTGGGAGTGAACGGGAAGGGGTCTGGGTCCATTGGGATTGTGTACAGTGGGAGTGAATGGGAAGGGGGTTTGGGTCCATTGGGATTGTGTACAGTGGGAGTGAATGGGAAGGGGTTTGGGTCCATTGGGATTGTGTACAGTGGGAGTGAACGGGAAGGGGTTTGGGTCCATTGGTACTGTGTACAGTGGGAGTGAATGGAAAGGGGTTTGGGTCCATTGGGATTGTGTACAGTGGGAGTGAATGGGAAGGGGTTTGGGTCCATTGGGATTGTGTACAGTGGGAGTGAATGGGAAGGGGAATGGGTCCATTGGGATTGTGTACAGTGGGAGTGAACGGGAAGGGGTTTGGGTCCATTGGGACTGTGTACAGTGGGAGTGAATGGGAAGGGGTTTGGGTCCATTGGGATTGTGTACAGTGGGAGTGAACGGGAAGGGGTTTGGGTGCATTGGGATTGTGTACAGTGGGAGTGAATGGGAAGGGGTTTGGGTCCATTGGGATTGTGTACAGTGGGAGTGAACGGGAAGGGGTTTGGGTACATTGGGATTGTGTACAGTGGGAGTGAATGGGAAGGGGTTTGGGCCCATTAGGATTGTGCACAGTGGAAGTGAACGGGAACGGGTTTGGGTCCATTGGGATTGTGTACAGTGGGAGTGAATGGGAAGGGGTTTGGGTCCATTGGGATTGTGTACAGTGGGAGTGAATAGGAAGGGGTTTGAGTCCATTGGGATTGTGTACAGTGGGAGTGAGCGGGAAGGGGTTTGGGTCCACTGGGATTGTATACAGTGGGAGTGAATGGGAAGGGGTTTGGGTCCATTGGGATTGTGTACAGTGGGAGTGAATAGGAAGGGGTTTGGGTCCATTGGGATTGTATACAGTGGGAGTGAATGGGAGTGAGGTTGGATAGACTTGCGTTATTTTCGTTGGAGCAGAAAAGACTGAGGGGTGACCTGATTGAGGTGTACAAGATTATGAGGGGCATGGACAGGGTGGATAGGGAGCAGCTGTTCCCCTTAGTTGAAGGGTCAGTCACGAGGGGGACACAAGTTCAAGGTGAGGGGCAGGAGGTTTAGGGGGGATGTGAGGAAAAACCTTTTTTACCCAGAGGGTGGTGAGGGTCTGGAATGCGCTGCCTGGGAGGGTGTCTCACATCCTTTAAAAAGTACCTGGATGAGCACTCGGCACGTCCTAACATTCAAGGCTATGGGACCGAGCGCTGGTCAATGGGGTTAGGTAGGTAGGTCAGGTGTTTCTCACGTGTCGGTGCAGACTCGATGGGCCGAAGGGTCTCTTCCGGTCATCACATTACAGGAGGGACGTAATTGCTCTGGAGAGAGAGCAGAGGAGGTTTACAAGAATGTTGCCAGGGTTAGAAAAGAGTAGCTAAGAGGAGAGATTGGACAGGTTGGGGTTATTCTCCTTCGAACAAAGGCGGCTGAGAGGTGACTTGATTGAGGTGTACAGAATGAGGAGGGGAATAGATAGCGTGGACAGGATAAAATTGTTTCCCTTGATGGAGAATTCTAGAACCAGGGGACGTAGATTCAAGATAAGCGGCAGAAGGTGTAGGGGGGGACATGAGGGAGAGCTTCTTGACGCAGAGGGTAGTGGGTGTCTGGGATTCGCTGCCCGAGTTGGTGGTAGAGGCAGAAACTCTAAACTCTTTCTAAAAAGTACCTGGATCTGCACCTTAAAGTGCTGTAAGCTGCAGGGCTATGGGCCGGGTGCAGGGAGGTGGGATTGGAAAGGGCACCTGGGTGTCCTCGGGCTGGCACGGGCAAGACGGGCCGAATGGCTTCCTTCTGTGCTGTAACTTTTCTCTGGTTCTACGGTTCTGCTAACTGTGATTCTGATTCTGCTCTCTCTCTCCACCCCACCCCCCCCACTCCCCCCCCCGCCACCCTCCTTCCAGACACTATCACCTACTTTGGGCAGAGGCTGTGTGTGGTCGTTTACCCCCAGGAGATGCCATCGAAAGACGAGCAGGAGCTGCAGGAACTGGCATCGACCGCCTGCGACAACTCCAGGGAGGAGAAGGAGTAGGCCCCGGAGCCGGGTTTGAGGGGGGGGGGTGTTGGGGTGGGGTGGGGTGGGGTGGGGTGGGTTGGGGAGGGAGGAGAGGCTTCACACTCAACAGAACTAGAATGGAAGCGAGAGACCTTGCGACACCCAGGACCAGCGGGCGATGGAGGTGGGGGGTGTTGGGGGGGGTGGGGTTGGGGGGGTGGGGGGTGGGTGGGCGCTTGGGGAAGAGAGCCTTGGGTCAAAATGGAGGCCCGGTCAGCCGCCTCTCTGCAGCGACTTGGCGTTTGGAACTGTGACTGTCGTTGGTTTGTGTGTCGCAGGGTGGGGTGTGGGAATGGAGCGAGATCCGCAATGGAGACGTGTTTGTATGTTCTAAGAAGCAAAGAGTACCGGCCCAGAATGCAGAGGGCGTGGGCCAGCCCAGAATGCAATGGGAGGGAGGTGGGTGGGGGAGGTGGCGAAGGTCAGCCCAGAATGCATTAGGCAAGGGGCGTAGGCCAGCCCAGAATGCAATGGACAGGGGGCGTAGGTCAGCCCAGAATGCAATGGGCAGGGGCGCAGGCCAATCCAGAATGCAATGCGCAGGGGCATGGGCCAGCCCTGAATGCAATGGGCAGGGGGCGTAAGTCAGCCCAGAATGCAATGGGCAGGGAGCGTAGGTCAGCCCCCAGAATGCAATGGGCAGGGGCGTAGGCCAACCCAGAATGCAATAGGCAAGGGCATAGGCCAGCTCAGAATGCAATGGGCAGGGGCGTAGGCCAGCCCCGAATGAAATGGGCAGGGGGCGTAGGCCACCCTAGAATGAAATGGGCAGGGGGCGTAGGTCAGCCCAGAATGAAATGGGCAGGGGCGCAGGCCAACCCAGAATGCAATAGGCAAGGGCATAGGCCAGCCCAGAATGCAATGGGCAGAGGGCGTAGGCCAGCCTAGAATGAAATGGGCAGGGGGCGTAGGTCAGCCCAGAATGCAATAGGCAGGGGCGCAGGCCAACCCACAATGCAATGGGCAGGGGCGTAGGTCAGCCCAGAATGCAATAGGCAGGGGTGCAGGCCAACCCACAATGCAATGGGCAGGGGTGTAGGCCAGTCCTGAATGCAATAGGCAGGGGTGTAGGCCAGTCCTGAATGCAATAGGCAGGGGCGCAGGCCAACCCACAATGCAATGGGCAGGGGCGCAGGCCAACCCACAATGCAATGGGCAGGGGCGCAGGCCAACCCACAGTGCAATGGGCAGGGGCGCAGGCCAACCCACAGTGCAATGGGCAGGGGTGTAGGCCAGTCCTGAATGCAATGGGCAGGGGTGTAGGCCAGTCCAGAGAGCGACAGGCCCATCACTCCATGTTTTAACTTTAAACAAATCACAATTTGTAAAAATTGAAGTGCCATGCTTAAAGAAACCCTATGAGGAAATAGTTATTGGTTAATTGATTCCATTAATTCCTTCCGCAGAGATTTTAATTAGAGTTTTTTTTTACCATATCCTCTGTTAAACCTTGTTAATCTGTTTACTCGTGATTGCCAGAGCGCTGCGCTTAGGGAAGAAATTTATGTGACTGCTCATGGGTGGGGTATATCTACAGTCCCTCACTTTGTCCAGTGTCACTCCAAAACTCAAGATAGCTGCCATTTGCAGACTGGCAGCCATTTGAAGTGTGTCAGTCCCACCCGGGCAGCCATTTGCAGTGTGTCAGTCCCACCTGGGCAGCCATTTGCAGTGTGTCAGTACCATCCGGGTAGCCATTTGCAGAAGGTCTCTCGCTCCCACCCTGGCTGCCACTTGCAGTGTGTCAATCCCACCCTGGCTGCCACTTGCAGTGTGTCAGTCCCACCCTGGCAGCCATTTGCAGTGTGTCAGTCCCACCCTGGCAGCCACTTGCAGTGTGTCAGTCCCACCCTGGCAGCCATTTGCAGTGTGTCAATCCCACCCTGGCTGCCACTTGCAGTGTGTCAGTCCCACCCTGGCAGCCACTTGCAGTGTGTCAGTCCCACCCTGGCAGCCATTTGCAGTGTGTCAATCCCACCCTGGCTGCCACTTGCAGTGTGTCAATCCCACCCTGGCAGCCACTTGCAGTGTGTCAGTCCCACCCTGGCAGCCATTTGCAGTGTGTCAATCCCACCCTGGCTGCCACTTTGCCACTTGCAGTGTGTCAATCCCACCCTGGCAGCCATTTGCAGTGTGTCAGTCCCAACCGGGTAGCCATTTGCAGCAAGTCTCTCACTCCCACCCTGGCAGCCATTTGCAGTGTGTCAGTCCCACCCGGGTAGCCATTTGCAGTGTGACAATCCCACCCGGGCAGCCATTTGCATTGCGTCAGTCCCACCCGGGCAGCCATTTGCAGCGTGTCAATCCCACCCGGGCAGCCATTTGCAGCGTGTCAATCCCACCCGGGCAGCCATTTGCAGCGTGTCAATCCCACCCGGGCAGCCATTTGCAGCGTGTCAATCCCACCCGGGCAGCCATTTGCAGTGTGTCAGTCCCACCTGGCAGCCATTTGCAGTGTGTCAGTCCCACCTGGGCTGCCATTTGCAGTGTGTCAGTCCCACCTGGGCTGCCAGTCGCGGCGGGTCTGTCGCTCCCACTCTGGGAACACAGCCGAACCCTTCTTCCCCACCAAGAACTGCACCCAGCGAGTGGCGGGGGTGGGGTGATCCTAGCTTCTCCCCGGCTGGGAACCGCTTTACCCCCATCCCCAGGCCACAACCAGCCTTCTGAAGAGGACCCTTTCCCATATTTCCCAAGTGAAGCCGGCAGGGCAAACCCATCGGGGAAGGGAAGCCACAGGAAGACATTTCACATGGTTCAGCAAACTCAAACTTACAACCACTTAAAGGTGCTAAATGTCAGCAGAAAAATAGCTGACCTGGGGAACTTGACACATATTTAAGTGTTATATATCTGTAATAAAGCAGCGTCTGCTTGTTTATCAGTGTATGATTGTATTTCAAGGTTATCAAATAAATGTTGCGAGTTTTATTATTTATCTGCTCTTTGTACATTGCCCTGGAAATACGCTCCTGGATTGGGGACAGAGTATTCCTCTACACTGTCCCCATCAAACACTCCCAGGACAGGTACAGCACGGGGTTAGATACAGAGTAAAGCTCCCTCTACACTGTCCACATCACACACTCCCAGGACAGGGACAGCACGGGGTTAGATACAGAGTAAAGCTCCCTCTACACCGTCCCATCAAACACTCCCAGGACAGGTACAACACGGGGTTAGATACAGAGTAAATCTCCCTCTAAACAGTCCCCATCAAACACTCCCAGGACAGGTACAGCACGGGGTTAGATACAGAGTAAAGCTCCCTCTACACTGTCCCCATCAAACACTCCCAGGACAGTTACAGCACGGGGTTAGATACAGAGTAAAGCTCCCTCTACACTGTCCCCAACAACATTCACAGGACAGGTACAGCACGGGGTTAGATACAGAGTAAAGCTCCCTCTACACTGTCCCCATCAAACACTCCCAGGACAGGTACAGCACGGGGTTAGATACAGAGTAAAGCTCCCTCTACACTGTCCCCATCAAACATTCACAGGACAGGTACAGCACGGGGTTAGATACAGAGTAAATCTCCCTCTACACTGTCCCCATCAAACACTCCCAGGACAGGTACAGCACGGGGTTAGATACAGAGTAAATCTCCCTCTACACTGTCCCCATCAAACACTCCCAGGACAGGTACAGCACGGAGTTAGATACAGAGTAAATCTCCCTCTACACTGTCCCCATCAAACACTCCCAGGACAGGTACAGCACGGGGTTAGATACAGAGTAAAGCTCCCTCTACACCGTCCCATCAAACACTCCCAGGACAGGTACAACACGGGGTTAGATACAGAGTAAATCTCCCTCTAAACAGTCCCCATCAAACACTCCCAGGACAGGTACAGCACGGGGTTAGATACAGAGTAAAGCTCCCTCTACACTGTCCCCATCAAACACTCCCAGGACAGTTACAGCACGGGGTTAGATACAGAGTAAAGCTCCCTCTACACTGTCCCCAACAAACATTCACAGGACAGGTACAGCACGGGGTTAGATACAGAGTAAAGCTCCCTCTACACTGTCCCCATCAAACACTCCCAGGACAGGTACAGCACGGGGTTAGATACAGAGTAAAGCTCCCTCTACACTGTCCCCATCAAACATTCACAGGACAGGTACAGCACGGGGTTAGATACAGAGTAAAGCTCCCTCTACACTGTCCCCATCAAACATTCACAGGACAGGTACAGCACGGGGTTAGATACAGAGTAAAGCTCCCTCTACACCGTCCCCATCCAACACTCCCAGGACAGGTACAGCACGGGGTTAGATACAGAGTAAAGCTCCCTCTACACTGTCCCCATCAAACATTCACAGGACAGGTACAGCACGGGGTTAGATACAGAGTAAAGCTCCCTCTACACTGTCCCCATCAAACATTCACAGGACAGGTACAGCACGGGGTTAGATACAGAGTAAAGCTCCCTCTACACCGTCCCCATCAAACATTCACAGGACAGGTACAGCACGGGGTTAGATACAGAGTAAATCACTCTCTACACTGTCCCCATCAAACACTCCCAGGACAAGTACAGCACGGGGTTAGATACAGAGTAAAGCTCCCTCTACACTGTCCCCCATCAAACACTCCCAGGACAGGGACAGCACAGGGTTAGATACAGAGTAAAGCTCCATCTACACTGTCCCCATCAAACACTCCCAGGACAGGTACAGCACGGTGTGAGGTACAGAGTAAATCTCCCTCTACACTGTCCCCATCAAACACTCCCAGGACAGGTACAGCACGGGGTTAGATACAGAGTAAAGCTCCCTCTACACTGTCCCCATCAAGCACTCCCAGGACAGGTACAGCACGGGGTTAGATACAGAGTAAAGCTCCCTCTACACTGTCCCCATCAAACACTCCCAGGACAGGTACAGCACGGGGTTAGATACAGAGTAAAGCTCCCTCTACACTGTCCCCATCAAACACTCCCAGAACAGGTACAGCACGGGGTTAGATACAGAGTAAATCACCCTCTACACTGTCCCCATCAAACACTCCCAGGACAGGTACAGCACGGGGTTAGATACAGAGTAAAGCTCCCTCTACACTGTCCCCATCAAACACTCCCAGGACAGGTACAGCACGGGGTTAGATACAGAGTAAAGCTCCCTCTACACTGTCCCCATCAAACACTCCCAGGACAGGTACAGCACGGTGTGAGGTACAGAGTAAATCTCCCTCTACACTGTCCCCATCAAACACTCCCAGGACAGGTACAGCACGGGGTTAGATACAGAGTAAAGCTCCCTCTACACCGTCCCCATCAAACACTCCCAGGGCAGTACAGCACGGGGTTAGATACAGAGTAAAGCTCCCTCTACACTGTCCCCATCAAACACTCCCAGGACAGGTACAGCACGGGGTTAGATACAGAGTAAATCTCCCTCTACACTGTCCCCATCAATCACTCCCAGGACAGGTACAGCACAGGGTTAGATACAGAGTAAAGCTCCCTCTACACTGTCCCCATCAAACACTCCCAGGACAGGTACAGCACGTGGTTAGATACAGAGTAAATCTCCCTCTACACTGTCCCCATCAAACACTCCCAGGACAGGTACAGCACGGGGTTAGATACAGAGTAAAGCTCCCTCTACACTGTCCCCATCAAACACTCCCAGGACAGGTACAGCACGGGGTTAGATACAGAGTAAAGCTCCCTCTACACTGTCCCCATCAAACACTCCCAGGACAGGTACAGCACGGGGTTAGATACAGAGTAAAGCTCCCTCTACACCGTCCCCATCAAACACTCCCAGGACAGGTACAGCACGGGGTTAGATACAGAGTAAAGCTCCCTCTACACCGTCCCCATCAAACACTCCCAGGACAGGTACAGCACAGGGTTAGATACAGAGTAAATCTCCCTCTACACCGTCCCCATCAAACACTCCCAGGACAGGTACAGCACGGGATTAGATACAGAGTAAATCTCCCTCTACACTGTACCCATCAAACACTCCCAGGACAGGTACAGCACGGGGTTAGATACAGAGTAAAGCTCCCTCTACACTGTCCCCATCAAACATTCCCAGCACAGGTACAGCGCGGGGTTAGATACAGAGTAAAGCTCCCTCTACACTGTCCCCATCAAACACTCCCAGGGCAGGTACAGCACAGGGTTAGATGCAGAGTAAAGCTCCCTCTACACTGTCCCCATCAAACACTCCCAGGACAGGTACAACACGGGGTTAGATGCAGAGTAAAGCTCCCTCTACACCGTCCCCATCAAACACTCCCAGGACAGGTACAGCACAGGGTTAAATACAGAGTAAAGCTCCCTCTACACTGTCCCCATCAAACACTCCCAGGACAGGTACAGCACGGGGTTAGATACAGAGTAAATCTCCCTCTACACTGTCCCCATCAAACACTCCCAGGACAGGTACAGCCCCCGCCAAGCAGAGAGAGCAGACCTGGCTCCCACAGAGCTGTGATTTGATCTGTTTGTCTGTAAGTTTGTTCTTGCTGACAAAGGCCGGGTTACATAACTCGAGGAGACAAAGGGGCCATTCAGAGGGGATTTCTGTGCACTTTTGTGCGGCTGACTCGCGGACAGCTTACCTAGGGGGAAGGGTCGCTGACGTGTGTCGGCGCCCCCATGACCTCCACCCTCCCCTCGCCCACCCTCTGCCACGCCGACCCCCTGGATGCTATTGAACCACGCAAGCCATCACAGCCGGTGCAACATTGTCCTTTGCCGGGCCCGGCCTCATGAGGGAAAGGGAGGTTAGACCCCAGCTAGGAAAGGGCACTGCGTGGCAGGATGGATGTGATCGCAGGCTGGAGAGGATGCAAGAGGGGATTTACAACGAACAAAGAAAAGTACAGCACAGGAACAGGCCCTTCGGCCCTCCAAGCCTGCGCCGATCATATTGCCCGTCAGACTAAAACATGTTGCACTTCCGGGGTCCGTGTCCCTCTATTCCCATCCTATTCATGTATTTGTCAAGCTGGCTCTTAAACACCACTATCGTACCTGCTTCCACCACCTCCTCTGGCAGCGACTTCCAGACACTCACTACCCTCTGCGTAAAAAACTTGCCCCGCACATCTCCTCTATAGTTTTCTCCTCTCACCTTAAATCTATGTCCCCTAGTAATTGACTCTTCCAGCCTGGGAAAAAGCTTCTGACTATCTACTCTGTCCATGCCACTCATAATTCTGTCACCTTCTATCAAGTCCCCCCTCGATCTCCGTCGCTCTAGTGAGAACAATCCGAGTTTCTCCAACCTCTCCTCGTAGCTAATAACCTCCAGACCAGGCAGCATCCTGGTAAACCTCCTCTGCACCCTCTCCAACGCCTCCATATCCTTCTGGTAATGTGGTGACCAGAATTGCACGCAATATTCCAAGTGTGGCCTAACCAAGGTTCTATACAGCTGCAGCATGACTTCCCAGCTTTTATACCCAGTACCCCGGGGTCTCTGGAATACCTGCCGATGAAGGCAAGCATGCCATAGGCCTTCCTGAAGATGTTTTACCCAGAATAGAGAATTTTAGTTATGGGGGAAGATTGGAGAGGCTGGTGTGTGGGTGGATTTTTTTTCTTTGGAACCAAGGGGGGGCGGGTGGGGGGAGGGGAGAGATTTAATCGAGGCGTGCAAAGTTCTGAGGGGAAACGCAGTGGCGTTGTCGCCAGACTGGCGAACCAGAGAGCCCGCCAGGGTAACGCACCGGGGAAGCCCGGTCTCAAATCCCACCACCCGGCAGACGGAATTCGAGGGGGGAAAGGGGGAGGGAGAGAGGAGGGGAGAGAAAGAGAGAGAGGGAGGGGGAGAGGAAGAGGGAGATAGAGACGGGGAAAGGGGGAGGGATATTCGGAGGGAGAGAAAGAGAGAGGGAGGGGTAGAGAGAGACAGGGGAGGGAGAGGGACAGAGAAAGGGAGGGAGAGACGGAGAAAGAAAGGGAGGGAAGGGGAGAGAGAGTGGGATGGAGTGAGAGAGAATGGAAGAGAAATAGAGGGGGAGTAAGAGCGAGGGGGAAGAGGAAGGGAGGGATTGGGAGTGGGAGAGGGGAGGAAGGGGACAGGAGGAGAGCCGGAGAGAGGTAGAGAGAGAGGGGTGGGGTGGGAGAGGGGGAGGGGGAAAGAGACAGCGAAGGGAGAGAGGGAGAGAAACAGAGGGAGGGAGGGAGGGAGGTGGGGAACCGTGGGGTGGGGGAGGGTGAGGAGAGATTTAATCGAGGCGTACGAGGTTCTGAGGGATGGCTTGGCGGCCGTGTCGCCGGACTGGCGATCCAGAGACCCCGCTCCGGGGAAACCCGGTCTCCAATCCCACCACCGGCAGACGGAATTCGAACCCGATACTAAAATCTAGAGCAGAAAATCTTAAGGATGAGCACGCAGGCATTGCCCATGGTCGTTTATATATAAAAAAAACCCCACCTGGTTCACTCATGTTCCCCTTTTAGGGGAGGGGGAAATCTGTCGCCCTTAACCCGGTCTGGACTACATGTGTCTCCAGACCCCCCTCCCCCCCACTCCCCCCCACCGCCCCACCACCGACCCCCCACACACACACGCCGATGTGTGGTCGACTCGGAAAAGACCGAGGAGGCTGCTCGGAACCTCTTCCAGAAAATCGGACTCCCTCCCTGCAACAGGAACAGGAGGAGGCCATTCAGCCCCTTCTTGAGCCTGTTACACAGGAACAGGAGGAGGCCATTCAGCCCCTCTCGAGCCTGTGACACAGGAACAGGAGGAGGCCATTCAGCCCCCTCGAGCCTGTTACACAGGAACAGGAGGAGGCCATTCAGCCCCTTGAGCCTGTGACACAGGGAACAGGAGGAGGCCATTCAGCCCCTTCTCGAGCCTGTTACACAGGAACAGGAGGAGGCCATTCAGCCCCTCTCGAGCCTGTTACACTGGAACAGGAGGAGACCATTCAGCCCCTCTCGAGCCTGTTACACTGGAACAGGAGGAGGCCATTCAGCCCCTCTCGAGCCTGTTACACAGGAACAGGAAGAGGCCATTCAGCCTCTCGAGCCTGTTACACGGGAACAGGAGGAGGCCATTCAGCCCCCTCGAGCCTATTACACAGGAACAGGAGGAGGCCATTCAGCCCCTTCTCGAGCCTGTTACACAGGAACAGGAGGAGGCCATTCATCCCCTTCGAGCCTATTACACAGGAACAGGATGAGGCCATTCATCCCCTTCGAGCCTGTTACACAGGAACAGGAGGAGGCCATTCAGCCCCTCAAGCCTGTTACACAGGAAGAGGAGGAGGCCATTCAGCCCCCTCGAGCTGTTACACAGGAACAGGAGGAGGCCATTCAGCCCCCCCTCGAGCCTGTTTACCCTGTTCAACATCCGTTCCTACGCCACAGGGAGTGCAGCGGTTCGAGAAGGCGGCTCACCCACCACCACCACCACCTCCAGGGGGCAATTAGGGATGGGCAATAAACGCCGGACCCAGCCGGCGAAACCCATGTCCCCGTGAACGAATCATTTTTCTAAAAATTATTGAATGACTAGGACGGACATATCTCCCATTAGCAGCGGGGTCGATGAAGTTCAATTCGAAGGATTAGGGGGAGAGTCTTTTTGTCACCCAGAGGTTGGTGGAGGGGGGAGAGAGAGAGGGGGTTGGGGCTCGCAGGGGATCTGGAACTCATCATCAGGAAGGGTGGTCGAGGCGGAGACCCTCGTCGCCCGAGAATAAAGACAGACGCTCGGGTTTGCAGCACGAGGACCAAGAGCGGGGAAGGCGGGAGGTCAGAGCGGACTGACCTCTATCCTGGCCGGCACAGATGGGATGGAACGAATGGCCTTTGTCTCCGTCATAAACCTTCAGGGTTCCTCCGTCGCCCTGACCCTCTCTCCTGACCTCCAGGGTCACACAGACCCGCGATGCACTCATACCCTCTCCTGTCCCGGTTAATATTTTATACCCTCGATCGGGACCCTCCTTAACCCCCTCTGTCCCAGTTAATATTTTATACCCTCGATCGGGACCCTCCTTAACCCCTCTGTCCCAGTTAATATTTTATACCCTCGATCGGAACCCTCCTTAACCCCCTCTGTCCCAGTTAATATTTTATACCCTCGATCGGGACCCTCCTTAACCCCCTCTGTCCCAGTTAATATTTTATACCCTCGATCGGGACCCTCCTTAACCCCTCTGTCCCAGTTAATATTTTATACCCTCGATCGGGACCCTCCTTAACCCCCTCTGTCCCAGTTAATATTTTATACCCTCGATCGGGACCCTCCTTAACCCCCTCTGTCCCGGTTAATATTTTATACCCTCGATCGGGACCCTCCTTAACCCCCTCTGTCCCAGTTAATATTTTATACCCTCGATCGGGACCCTCCTTAACCCCCTCTGTCCCGGTTAATATTTTATACCCTCGATCGGGATCCTCCTTAACCCCCTCTGTCCCAGTTAATATTTTATACCCTCGATCGGGACCATCCTTAACCCCCTCTGTCCCGGTTAATATTTTATACCCTCGATCTGTACCCACCTTAACCCCCTCTGTCCCGGTTAATATTTTATACTCTCAAGCCCACAGATACCCCCAATGCATGTGCACCGCCAATGCACACACACATTCACGTGCACGCTCGCTCTCTCTCTCTCCACGCAAAACCTCCCTGGATTTTCCCAGCACTAACCCCCCCCCACCCCCTCCCCAACCATGGCACCTGTTCAGTCAGCAAAGAACCGGGGAGCGGAGGGGGAACCTGGGATCTTCGGCTCTCTGTGCGCGTTTGCTTGGAGTGAGGCTCGGCGCCAATTCGAACCACCCTCTCCGCCACCCCCCCTGCCCCCCCCCCCAACCCGGCCTACTCTCCCTCCCTCCCACCCCCTCGCCCACCACCCCGGTCACTGAGGGAAGGCGGGGCGCTTGGCCGATTGTAGTGGGCACCAATGCGATGGTCCGGCCATCATGACGAGGTTTTTAATCCCACAGTCCCCGTCGCTGAGTTTGAATCAAAATCTGGGTCCATCCTGCCCCCTACTGATGGAACTCCAGTGGCTACCGGTACCTTCAAATCCCGGTGAATATTTTATATCCTCGATCGGGACCCTCCTTAACCCCCTCTGCCCTGGTTAATATTAATATTTTATACCCTCAATCGGGACCCCCCTTAACCCCCTCTATCCCGGTTAATGTTTTATACCCTCGATCGGGACCCCCCTTAACCCCCTCTATCCCGGTTAATATTTTATACCCTCGATCGGGACCCCCCTTAACCCCCTCTATCCCGGTTAATATTTTATACCCTCGATCGGGACCCCCCTTAACCCCCTCTATCCCGGTTAATGTTTTATACCCTCGATCGGGACCCTCTTTAACCCCCTCTGTCCCAGTTAATATTTTATACCCTCGAACGGGACCCTCCTTAACCCCCTCTGACCTGGTTAATGTTAATATTTTATACCCCCAATCGGGACCCTCCTTAACCCCCTCTGTCCCGGTTAATATTTTATACCCTCGATCGGGACCCCCCCTTAACCCCCTCTATCCCGGTTAATATTTTATACCCTCGATCGGGACCCCCCTTAACCCCCTCTATCCCGGTTAATGTTTTATACCCTCGATCGGGACCCTCCTTAACCCCCTCTGTCCCGGTTAATGTTTTATACCCTCGATCGGGACCCTCCTTAACCCCCTCTGTCCCAGTTAATATTTTATACCCTCGAACGGGACCCTCCTTAACCCCCTCTGACCTGGTTAATATTAATATTTTATACCCCCAATCGGGACCCTCCTTAACCCCCTCTGTCCCGGTTAATATTTTATACCCTCGATCGGAACCCCCCTTAACCCCCTCTGTCCCGGTTAATATTTTATACCCTCGATCGGGACCCTCCTTAACCCTCTCTGTCCCGGTTCATATTTTATACCCTCGATCAGGACCCTCCTTAACCCCTCTGTCCCGGTTAATATTTTATACCCTCGATCGGGACCCTCCTTAACCCCCTCTGTCCCGGTTAATATTTTATACCCTCAATCGGGACCCTCCACAATCTCCCTCTGTCCCGGTTAATACTTTATACCCTCGATCGGGACCCTCCTTAACCCCCTCTGTCCCGGTTAATATTTTACACCCTCGATCGGGACCCTCCTTAACACCCTCTGTCCCGGTTAATATTTTATACACTCGATCGGGACCCTCCTTAACCCCCTCTGTCCCGGTTAATATTTTATACACTCGATCGGGACCCTCCTTAACCTCCTCTGCCCCGGTTAATATTTTATACCCTCGATCGGGACCTTCCTTAACCCCCTCTGTCCCGGTTAATATTTTATACCCTCGATCGGGACCCTCCTTAACCCCCTCTGTCCCGGTTAATATTTTATACCCTCGATCGGGACCCTCCTTAACCCCAACTATTCTTGACATTGTTCCATTTACACACTCGCTGTCTCCTGTCTTAATGTTTCACTCAATCTGAACCTAAATCATCATTATTTCCATTGCGATTCTTTTCTGGGTTGTGTCTTTTTAAAAAAAATAAATTGTGTTTCTCTCCCTTGCAGTTCCAGATCATCTTTCATATAAAATCAGGCAGGAGGCCATTCAGCCCCTTCAGTCTGTCACACAGGAACAGGAGGAGGCCATTCAGCCCTCCTCGAGTCTGTCACACAGGAACAGGAGGAGGCCATTCAGCCCTCCTCGAGTCTGTCACACAGGAACAGGAGGAGGCCATTCAGCCCCTTGAGTCTCTTACTCAGGACCAGGAGGAGGCCATTCAGCCCCCTCGAGCCTGTTACAGAGGAACAGGAGGAGGCCATTCAGCCCCTCTCGAGCCTGTTACACAGGAACAGGAGGAGGCCATTCAGCCCCTCTCGAGCCTGTTACACAGGAACAGGAGGAGGCCATTCAGCCCCTCTCAAGCCTGTTACACAGGAACAGGAGGAGGCCATTCAGCCCCCTCGAGCCTCTTTCCCTTGTTCAACGTGCTCAGGGCTGATCTGTGACCCAACTCCACACCCCCACCTTCGCCCCCATACCCTGTAATCGTTTCGGATAACTTCCATCCAAATATTTGAGATTGCAAATTAATAATTGATCCCGTAACAATCGCAGTTTGTCTCCTATCACTCCTGAATGTCCCGGCTCTGATTTATTTCAGACTCTGCCCCCTCGTCCCTCGACTCCCCAACCAGCCAGAATAGGTTATTTTTTGTTTGCCCTTATCAGCCGCTATCAGTTCCCCTCAATCGTAAACGTTAATCAAATCAACCCTTAGCCTTCTCAGTTCCAGGGAATGCAATCCTGGTTTGCGTAATCGTTCTCCGGAGATGTAGATAGGGCGCTCTCCCCACCCCCCTCCCCGGCAGGCAAGCCTGGAGCCGTGGTGGGGGTGGGGGTGGGTAGAGTCTCGGAACGAGGTGGGGATGGTGAGGGGGGGGGGGGGGTGGGGGTGGAAAGCCAGTAGATGCTGAGGCAAGCAGGAACCCTGTCATCCCAAACGGGGGGGGTGGCGAATATTTGGAATTCTCCAAGAACCTGGGGGTCACAGTCTGAGGATACGGGGTAGACCATTTAGGACTGAGATGAGGAGAAATGTCTTCACCCAGAGAGCGGTGAGCCTGTGGAATTCGCTACCACAGAAAGTAGCTGAGGCCAAAACATTGTATGTTTTCAAGAAGGAGTTAGATATAGCTCTTGGGGTGAAAGGGATCAAAGGGTATGGGGAGAGAGCAGGAGCAGGGCTATTGAGTTGGATGATCAGCCACAATCGTAATGAATGGGGGAGAAGGCTCGAAGGGCCGAATGGCCTTACTCCTGGCTCCAATGTTCCTAACCCTTGGGAGTCCGGGTGCCAATCCGGTAAAGATTCACGAAGGGTTGAGTGAGGGAAATGCATTTTTATTTTTGAAGCGCGCTCACAGCTGTGATGTGGGAAACGCAGCAGGTTCCCACTGACAGCAATTCCATACCGACCACAATCGCCTGCTTCTGTTATGGTGACGTTGACCGAGGGATGGATACGGGTTCCAGGACATTGCGGAGAACTCCACCGCCTCCCCCCCTCCCCGCCTTCCTCTTCTTCCGGGGTAGGGGAGAGGGGAGATGGGGGTGGGGGGGGGCACTTTTCACATTCCCCCTTTTGAGAGGGCAGACAGGGCCCTCGGGTTCACTGCCCTCATTCAGAAGGCACTGTTCCCTCGGCCGCTGCAGCCCTCACTCGGTGCCGGCACCGGGAGCTTGGGGCCCTGGGTCATCAGGTCGAGTCTCTGGAAGCGCCGGGCGACTTCGGCGTGATAGCTTCTGACTTCAAGGCGGGAGCAAGACCCACTGAGCATGGACTGAGACATGTACACACACGCATGCACATACACACGCGCACACTCACACACAATGCATGTGCACGAACACATATATGTACGCACACATATATGCGCGCACACACATATGCATGCACACACATGCATACAGATATGGGTGCACACATATACACACACGTATGCGTGCGCACAAATACACACGTACGCATGCGCACATATACACACACAATTGCGTGCCCACATATACACACGTATGTGTGCCCGCATATACACACACGTATGCCTGTGCTCATACATAAACACGAATGCGTGCGCGCATACACACACACGTATGCGTGCGCGCATACACACACACGTAAGCGTGCGCGCATACACACACGTATGCGTGCGCGCATACACACACGTATGCGTGCGCGCATACACACACGTATGCGTGCGCGCATACACACACGTATGCGTGCGCGCATACACACACGTATGCGTGCGCGCATACACACACACGTATGCGTGCGCGCATACACACACACGTATGCGTGCGCGCATACACACACACGTATGCGTGCGCGCATACACACACACGTATGCGTGCGCGCATACACACACACGTATGCGTGCGCGCATACACACACACGTATGCGTGCGCGCATACACACCCACGTATGCGTGCGTGCATACACGCACGCATGCGTGCGCGCATACACACACACGTATGCGTGCGCGCATACACACGTATGCGTGCGCGCATACACACGTATGCGTGCGCGCATACACACAGGTATGCGTGCGCACATACACACACGTATGCGTGCGCGCATACACACACGTATGCGTGCGCGCATACACACACACGTATGCGTGCGCGCATACACACACACGTATGCGTGCGCGCATACAACCACACGTATGCGTGCGCGCATACACACACACGTATGCGTGCGCACATACACACACGTATGCGTGCGCGCATACACACACAGGTATGCGTGCGCACATACACACACGTATGCGTGCGTACATACACACACACGTATGCGTGCGCGCATACACACACGTATGCGTGCGCGCATACACACACGTATGCGTGCGCGCATACACACACGTATGCGTGCGCGCATACACACACGTATGCGTGCGCGCATACACACACGTATGCGTGCGCGCATACACACACGTATGCGTGCGCGCATACACACACGTATGCGTGCGCGCATACACACTTATTTGTGCGCGCATACACATGTATGCGTGCGCACATACACACACGTATGCGTGCGCACATACACACGTATGCGTGCACACATACACACGCATGCGTGCACACATACACACGCATGCGTGCACACATACACATACGTATGCGTGCACACATGCACACATATGCGTGCACACGTACACGTATGCGTGCACACATACACACACGTATGCGTGCACGCACACACACACATATGCGTGCACACACACACACGTATGCGTGCACACATACACACACACGTATGCTTGCACACATACACACACACAAATGCGTGCACACATACACACACACAAATGCGTGCACACATACACACACAAATGCGTGCACATACACACCAACGTATGCATACACACATACACACACATGTATGCGTGCACACATACACACGTATGCGTGCACACATACACACACGTATGCGTGCACACATACACACATATGCGTGCACACATACACACGTATGCGTGCACGCATACACACGTATGCGTGCACGCATACACACACACACGTATGCGTGCACGCATACACACACACGTATGCGTGCGCGCATACACACACGTATGCGTGCGCGCATACACACACAGGTATGCGTGCGCACATACACACACGTATGCGTGCGTGCATACACACACACGTATGCGTGCGCGCATACACACACGTATGCGTGCGCGCATACACACACGTATGCGTGCGCGCATACACACACGTATGCGTGCGCGCATACACACACGTATGCGTGCGCGCATACACACACGTATGCGTGCGCGCATACACACACGTATGCGTGCGCGCATACACACACGTATGCGTGCGCGCATACACACACGTATGCGTGCGCGCATACACACACTTATTTGTGCGCGCATACACATGTATGCGTGCGCACATACACACACGTATGCGTGCGCACATACACACGTATGCGTGCACACATACACACGCATGCGTGCACACATACACATACGTATGCGTGCACACATGCACACATATGCGTGCACACGTACACATATGCGTGCACACACACACACGTATGCGTGCACACATACACACACACGTATGCTTGCACACATACACACACACGTATGCGTGCACACATACACACACACGTATGCGTGCACACATACACACACACAAATGCGTGCACACATACACACACACAAATGCGTGCACACATACACACACAAATGCGTGCACATACACACCAACGTATGCATACACACATACACACACATGTATGCGTGCACACATACACACGTATGCGTGCACGCATACACACACGTATGCGTGCACGCATACACACACGTATGCGTGCACGCATACACACGTATGCGTGCGCGCATACACACGTATGCGTGCACGCATACACACACACACGTATGCGTGCGCGCATACACACACACGTATGCGTGCGCGCATACACACACGTATGCGTGCGCGCATACACACACGTATGCGTGCGCGCATACACACGTATGCGTGCGCGCATACACACACGTATGCGTGCACGCATACACACACACGTATGCGTGCGCGCAGACACACACGTATGCGTGCGCGCATACACACGTATGCGTGCGCGCATACACACACGTATGCGTGCGCGCATACACACGTATGCGTGTGCGCATACACACACACGTATGCGTGCGCGCATACACACACACGTATGCGTGCGCGCATACACACACACGTATGCGTGCGCGCATACACACACCTATGTGTGCGCACATATACACGTATGCGTGCGCACATACACACACACGTAAGCGTGCGCGCATACACGCACGTATGCGTGCGCGCATACACGCACGTATGCGTGCGTGCATACACGCACGTAAGCGTGCGCGCATACACACACACGTATGCGTGCGCGCATACACACACGTATGCGTGCGCGCATACACACGTATGCGTGCGCGCATACACACGTATGCGTGCGCGCACACACACACGTATGCGTGCGCGCACACACACACGTATGCGTGCGCACACACACACACGTATGCGTGCGCACATACACACGTATGCGTGCACATACACACGTATGCGTGCACACATACACACGTATGCGTGCACACATACACACGTATGCGTGCACACACACACGTATGCGTGCACACACGTATGCGTGCACATACACACGTATGCGTGCACATACACACGTATGCGTGCACATACACACGTATGCGTGCACATACACACGTATGCGTGCACATACACACATGTATGCGTGCACACATACACACATGTATGCGTGCACACATACACACATGTATGCGTGCACACATACACACATGTATGCGTGCACACATACACACATGTATGCGTGCACACATACACACGTATGCGTGCACACATACACACGTATGCGTGCACACATACACACGTATGCGTGCACACATACACACGTATGCGTGCACACATACACACGTATGCGTGCACACATACACACGTATGCGTGCACACATACACACGTATGCGTGCACACATACACACGTATGCGTGCACACATACACACGTATGCGTGCACACATACACACGTATGCGTGCACACATACACACGTATGCGTGCACACATACACACGTATGCGTGCACACATACACACGTATGCGTGCACACATACACACGTATGCGTGCACACATACACACGTATGCGTGCACACACACACGTATGCGTGCACGCATACACACACACGTATGCGTGCGCGCATACACACACGTATGCGTGCGCGCATACACACATGTATGCGTGCGCGCGCACACGCGTATGCGTGCGCGCACACATGCATATGCGTGCGCACATACGCACACACGTATGCGTGCGCGCATACGCACACACGTATGCGTGCGCGCATACGCACACACGTATGCGTGCACACAGACACGTATGCGTGCGCGCATACGCACACACGTATGCGTGCGCACATACACACGTATGCGTGCGCACATTTACGTATGCGTGCGCACACACACGTATGCGTGCGCACATACACACACGTATGCGTGCGCACATACACACACACACGTATGCGTGCACACACACACGTATGCGTGCACACGTATGCGTGCACACGTATGCGTACACGCGTACACACGTGTGCGTGCACGCGTACACACGTATGCGTGCACGCGTACACACGTATGCGTGCACGCGTACACACGTATGCGTGCACGCGTACACACGTATGCGTGCACACATACACACACATATGCGTGCACACATACGCACGTCCTCAGACGCATGCATACACATATGCACACACGTGAGCACATACACGCACGCACACATACACGCACACTCAGATTCGCAGACAGTGAGAGACTCGCAGCGCTCGGCATTTAAAGTGAGCATTGAGTGTGGATGTGGGAATACCAGAGAGCGAGATGACGAGACTGAGACAATTGCAGTGGTTTGATAAAAGATCCATTTTATTGCAAAGAAAATCTCATAATTCTCAGGTCAGCGAGGCAGCTGAGGAAAGGCCTCGAGGTTCGGGGGTCCAAAGGCAGAGTGTGACCAGCAAGTTGGGGGCGGGGCGGGGCGGGGGAGGGGGAGGGGGAGGGCGTAGTCGTGAAGAGAGGGAGAATCTCACTTTCCCTTATGGCCGAAGCAGGAGTTTTAGCGACAACATAAACTACTATTCGGTTCAGCCCGACAATGGAGCTGGGAGGGGTTTTATCACCGTGGTGGTACCTTAGTACCTGCCGAGTGGACATTGGATTTCTTGGGTTCTGGTTTAAGGGGAGGACAGAGCGGGTAACCTGCGAAGGCCCTGTTCGTTTTCTGTCTGTGTGAGGGCTGTGGTTTTGCGCAGTTTTGGGGATTTTGCTGGAAAAGGGACGTGTCGAAGCTTTTTGTCTTGCACTCAACAGCACCCTCTGCAAGAATACCAATATAAGGGGGAAAACAACAATTTACACCGCACGTGAAGAGAGTGCTGATTAGTTGGCAAAGTGGACTCTGATTGGCAGAGGCGTTGCCACGGAGAATGAACCAGCGGCGGTGACTGACAGTTAACTGCCAAGCATCATTTGAAATTTAGACCAGGCGGCTCGACCCTGATTGGTCGAGGCATTGCCCTGAGGAATGAGTCCGCGAATTGGCTGTCACTTACTTTGTTTAGGTTGAAACAGGCGCAATTTGTGCACACGTTCTTTCTGTCCGCAAAGTTTTTTGGGCCCTCTGTGGGAGATCAAAGTCGGGCGATCTTTCAGGTCATGAGGGGGCCCTCTCCAGGCGTTGGCGATGTTGTGAGGGCTACGTTGGGGGAGAGGGTGGTTAATGGCACACCGCAGGGGTGGGTCCAAAAGCTGACTCCACCAAAAGGTGGCCTTGACTCTGAGCCGCCTCAAGGTGGTGGAGGGGGTATCTCAAAAAGGCACCGGTCTCCAAAACCAGGGAGAGTACAGGGAGCGCCCGTCCGCAGAGGGTCAAAGATGCCAGGCCCGTGACCTCAATCGCCGCACGAGGCCCCAAGGTCGCCAGCGCAGACGAAGCGAAGGAGAGGGTTCGGCTCCAACACCACCCACCCCCCACCATCCCCCCCACCCCCAGTGGGAGTCAGGGCAAGGCGGTGGGGTGGTGGGGTTACCCAACCCGGCCCTGAGGCTGGGAGACAGGTCGCACGGGAACCAGGGCGGGCCCTGGATGCACCGCGGCGTGAGGCAGTGGGTCATCGGCAATCTCAGGACCCGGTGAAAGGTCCGAGGCATAATCTGGTACAAAATTTCAACGCTCGGAGCCCAGACGCCACATCCAAGTTACGCATGCGGGGAGCAAACACCGGGCAGTCCGGGCACTTCTCCAACGAGCATCAATGAGCAGAGTTTATATATATATATATTTTTTTTAAACCATCAGTGACATCTTAACGGTATTAGTTAGACAAAGGCCACAGGACAACTTCCATCAGCAACCCCCCACCCCCCACCCCAGCGGTGGACTGATCATTGCGTCCTTGTACAGTAATTGCAGTGCAGAGTCTGGGTATTGTCCTTTTGGAGACAGCAAAGAATGTAGGCTCTATGGATTGCCTCGACCAATCAGGGTCGAGCTGCCTGGTTTAAATTTCAAACAACGCTTGGCAGTCACCGCCGCTGGTGCATTCTCCACGGCAAAGCGTCTGCCGATCAGAGTCCACTTTGCCAACGAATCAGCACTCTCTTCACGTGCGGTGTAAATTGTTGTTTTCCACCCCCCTTGAGAGTGGTATTCTTGCAAAGGGCCCTGTCGAGTGCAGGACAAAAAGCTTCGGCACGTCTCCCTTGCAGCACAAATCTCCAGGCTCTCGGCGAAAGGTTTACGGGGGACGTGGACCGGAGGTGGTTCGAGGCCATCCGACGGCGTTAAAATGCCCCTTCCCCGCCCGTGTGCGCGCGCGTGGCCGCCTCCCCCCATTTCCTAATTGCAAATTTACAGCTGAGCCCTCTGTATGAGTTTGTTTTAGCTTTTCATGCAAGGATTGTCTGCGTGGGTTTTGGCGCCCTTAGCTGCTGGTCCTGGCTGGCACTTCAGAATAAATCCAAATCCTCCGCGTCTTCACCGGCGAGGCAGCCGACGTCTAGGGGAGGTGGGGAGGGGGTGAGGGGAAGTGAGTGGGGGGGGGGGTTAGGCAAGGCCTAAGGTGGGGGTGGGATGGGTGAGGGGAAGGGAGGGATTTAGAATTTATTGGCGGCCAGGGCTAAGACCCATTTGGGGACCTTGATGAAACCGGGTATGAAGGGGGCCAGCCAGCTCAGGCCTGGGAGCTGCCGCAAGAGGAACTTCACTGACCGGTAGTCCACCAGGGTGCGGCCTGAGGAAGGGACAGAGAGACAACTGGTCAACGCCG
>JANJGN010004007.1:0-27500 GCA_026770705.1 Isurus oxyrinchus
GCCGGGAGGGAGGGAGGGAGGGAGGGAGGGGTGGGTTGGGGAAGAGGTTACGAAATTCATTCCGGAACCCAGGCAGAGGTGACTGAACTCTGCTCAGTGTTTGAACAGGGCAGGAGCCAGGCCTGTTGACTCAGCCCTCGCCTGATGGGGATTCCCGTCACTGCTGCTCTGTGATTTGGACTGCGCACTGGACAATGCAGGCTCTGCCTCTCCTGCTAGGCCTCTTCCTCCTGCTCCAGCCCACGGTGTCAGGTAAAGTATGGTAGCCTCCCTGTTCCGCCTCCCCCCAACCCCCCTACCGAACTGGGAAAGGGACAGCCGGCGGAGGGGGAGAGGGGAGGGCGTGTGAGGGGGAGGGAGGGCATGGGGAGGGGGGTGAGGGAGTGGGGGATTGGAGATGGGAGGGGAGAGGGAGTGAGGGATTGGAGATGGAGGGAGAGGGTGTGAGGGTTTGGAGTTGGAGGGAGAGGGAGTGAGGGATTGGAGATGGAGGGAGAGGGAGTGAGGGATTGGAGATGGAGGGAGAGGAAGTGAGGGATTGGAGATGGACGGAGAGGGAGAGAGGGATTGGAGATGGAGGGAGAGGAAGTGAGGGATAGAAGATGGAGGGAGTGGGAGTGAGGGATTGGAGAAGGAGGGAGAGGGAGTGAGGGATTGGAGAAGGAGGGAGAGGGAGTGAGGGATTGGAGTTGGAGGGAGAGGGAGTGAGGGATTGGAGATGGAGGGAGAGGAAGTGAGGGATTGGAGATGGAGGGAGAGGGAGTGAGGGATTGGAGATAGAGGGAGAGGGAGTGAGGGATTGGAGATAGAGGGAGAGGAAGTGAGGGATTGGAGATGGAGGGAGAGGGAGTGAGGGATTGGAGATGGAGGGAGAGGGAGTGAGGGGATTGCAGATGGAGGGAGAGGGATTGAGGGATTGGAGAAGGAGGGAGAGGGAGTGAGGGATAGAAGATGGAGGGAGAGGGAGTGAGGGATTTTAGATGGAGGGAGAGGGAGTGAGGGATTGGAGATAGAGGGAGAGGGTGTGAGGGATTGGAGGTGGAGAGAGAGGGAGATAGGGATAGAAGATGGAGGGAGAGGGAGTGAGGGATTGGAGATAGAGGGAGAGGGAGTGAGGGGATTGGAGATGGAGTGAGAGGGAGTGAGGTATTGGAGATAGAGGGAGAGGGAGTGAGGGATTTGAGATGGAGGGAGAGGGAGTGAGTGATTGGAGAAGGAGGGAGAGGGAGTGAGTGATAGAAGTTGGAGGGAGAAGGAGTGAGGGATTGGAGATGGAGGGAGAGGGAATGAGTGATAGAAGTTGGAGGGAGAAGGAGTGAGGGATTGGAGATGGAGGGAGAGGAGAGAGGGATTTGAGATGGAGGGAGAGGGAGTGAGGGAATTGAGATAGAGGGAGAGGGGAGTGAGGGATTGGAGATGGAGGGAGAGGGAGGTGAGTGGATTGGAGATGGAGGGAGAGGGAGTGAGTGATTGGAGATGGAGGGAGAGGGAGAGAGGGATTTGAGATGGTGGGAGAGGGAGTGAGGGAATTGAGATAGAGGGAGAGGGAGTGAGGGATTGGAGTTGGAGGGAGAGGGAGAGGGCGTGTGGAGGGGGTGAACATGAGGCAGCAGCCGGGTAGCAGCACCGAGTGTAGGTCAGCACGCCGTTATAGATAACGCACAAATTCATGTATCTGTTCTCCCCAGTGCCCTGTCCCTCCCTCTCCCTCCACCTCCAATCCCTCACTCCCTCTCCTCCATTTCCAAACCCTCACTCCCTCTTCCTCACCTCCAATCCCTCACTCCCTCTCCCTCCATCTCCAATCCCTCACTCTCTCTCCCTCCATCTCCAATCCCTCACTCCCTCTCCCTCCATCTCCAATCCCTCACTCCCTCTCCCACCATCTCAATCCCCCACTCCCTCTCTCCCTCTCATCTCCAATCCCTCACTCCCCTCTCCCTCCATCTCCAATCCCTCACTCCCACTCCCTCCATCTCCATCCCTCACTTCAAACCTCACTCACTCTCCCTCCAACTCCAAACCTCACACACCCTCTCCCTCCATCTCCAATCCCTCACCCCCCTCCCTCCATCTGCAATACCTCACTCCCTCTACCTCCATCTCCAATCCTCTCTCCCCCTTCTTCCAACTCCAATCCCCTCACTCCGTCTCCCACCAACTCCAATCCCTCACTCCGTCTCCCTCCATCTCCAATCCGTCACTCCCTCTCCCTCCATTTCCAGTCACTCACCTCCTTCTTCCTCCATCTCCAATCCCTCACTCCCTCTTCCTCCAACTCCAGTCCCTCAGTCTGTCTCCCTCCTTCTCCAATCCCTCCCTCTATCTGCCTCCATCACAAATCTCTCTATCCCTCTTCCTCCATCACCAATCTCTCACTCCGTCTCCCTCCATCTCCAATCCCTCATTCCCTCTCCCTCCATCTCCAATCCCTCATTCCCTCTCCCTCCATCTCCAATCCCTCGCTCCCTCTCCCTCCATCTCCAAGCCCTCACTTTCTCTATCTTCATCTCCAATCCCTCACTCTCTCTCTCTCCATCTCCAACCCCTCACTCTCTCTCTCTCCATCTCCAATCCCTCACTCTCTCTCTCTCCCATCTCCAACCCTCACCTCTCTCTCTCACTCCATCTCCAACCCCTCACTCTCTCTCTCTCTCACCCATCTCCAATCCCTCACCTCTCTCTCTCACCATCTCCAATCCCTCACTCTCTCTCCTCCATCTCCAACCCCTCACTCTCTCTCTCCCATCTCCAATCCCACACTCTCTCCTCTCTCCATCTCCAATCCCTCACTCTCTCTCTCCACTCCAATCCCTCACTCTCTCTCTCTCTCCATCTCCAAACCCTCAATCTCTCTCTCCATCTCCAACCCCTCACTCTCTCTCTCTCCATCTCCAACCCCTCACTCTCTCTCTCTCTCTCCATCTCCAATCCCTCAATCTCTCTCTCCATCTCCAATCCCTCACTCTCTATCTCTCCATCTCCAATCCCTCACTCTCTCTCTCTCTCCATCTCCAATCCTCACTCTCTCTCTCTCTCCATCTCCAATCCCTCACTCTCAATCTCTCCATCTCCAATCCCTCACTCTCTCCATCTCCAATCCCTCACTCTCTCTCTCTCCATCTCCAATCCCTCACTCTCTCTCTCTCTCCATCTCCAATCCCTCACTCTCTATCTCTCCATCTCCAATCCCTCACTCTCTCCATCTCCAATCCCTCACTCTCCTCCTCTCTCCATCTCCAATCTCTCACTCTCTCTCTCTCCATCTCCAATCCCATCACTCCTTCTCCTTCCATTCCAATCCCTCTCTCACTCTCCCTCCATCTCCAATACCTCACTCTCTGTCCCTCCATCTCCAATCCTTCATTCCCTCTCCCTCCATCTCCAATACCTCACTGCTTCTCCCTCCATCTCCAATCCCCTCACTCCCACTCCCTCCATCTCCAACCCCTCACTCTCTCTCTCACCATCTCCAATCCCTCACTCTCTCTCTCTCCATCTCCAACCCCTCACTCTCTCTCTCACCATCTCCAACCCCTCACACTCTCTCTCTCCATCTCCAACCCCTCACTCTCTCTCTCTCTCCATCTCCAATCCCTCACTCTCTCTCTCCTCCATCTCCAACCCCTCACTCACTCTCTCTCCATCTCCAACCCCTCACTCTCTCTCTCTCTCTCCATCTCCAATCCCTCAATCTCTCTCTCCATCTCCAACCCCTCACTCTCTCTCTCTCCATCTCCAACCCCTCACTCTCTCTCTCTCACTCCATCTCCAATCCCTCAATCTCTCTCTCCATCTCCAATCCCTCACTCTCTATCTCTCCATCTCCAATCCCTCACTCTCTCTCTCTCTCCATCTCCAATCCCTCACTCTCTATCTCTCCATCTCCAATCCCTCACTCTCTCCATCTCCAATCCCTCACTCTCTCTCTCTCCATCTCCAATCCCTCACTCTCTCTCTCTCTCCCATCTCCAATCCCTCACTCTCTATCTCTCCATCTCCAATCCCTCACTCTCTCCATCTCCAATCCCTCACTCTCTCTCTCTCCATCTCCAATCTCTCACTCTCTCTCTCTCCATCTCCAATCCCTCACTCCTTCTCCTTCCATTCCAATCCCTCTCTCACTCTCCCTCCATCTCCAATACCTCACTCTCTGTCCCTCCATCTCCAATCCTTCATTCCCTCTCCCTCCATCTCCAATACCTCACTGCTTCTCCCTCCATCTCCAATCCCTCACTCCCACTCCCTCCATCTCCAATTCCTCACTCCCTCTCCCTCTATCTCCAATCCCTCTAATCCTCTCCCTCCATCTCCAAACACTCACTCCCTCTCCCTCCATCTCTCCATCTCCAATCCCTCTTTCCCTTTCCCTCCAACTCCAATCCCTGACTCCCTCTCCCTCCATCTACAATGTCTCTCTCCCTCTTCCTCCATCTCCAATCCCTGAGTCCCTCTCCCTCCATCTCCAATCCCTCACTCTCTCTCTCCATCTCAAACCCCTCACTCTATCTCTCCATCTCCAATCCCTCAATCTCTCTTTCCACCTCCAATCCCTCACTCTCTCTCTCTCCATCATCAATCCATCACTCTCTCTCTCTCCATCTCTAACCCCTCACTCTCTCTCTCCATCTCCAATCCCTCACTCTCTCTCTCTCTCTCCATCTCCAATCCCTCACTCTCTCTCTCCATCTCCAATCCCTCACTCTCTCTCTCTCCATCTCAAACCCCTCATTCTCTCTCTCTCTCTCCATCTCCAATCCCTCAATCTCTCTCTCCATCTCCAATCCCTCACTCTCTCCATCTCCAATCCCTCACTCTCTCTCTCTCCATCTCCAATCCCTCACTCTCTCTCTCCATCTCAAACCCCTCATTCTCTCTCTCTCTCTCCATCTCCAATCCCTCACTCTCTCCCTCCATCTCCAATCTCTCACTCTCTCTCTCTCCATCTCCAATCCCTCACTCCTTCTCCTTCCATTCCAATCCCTCTCTCACTCTCCCTCCATCTCCAATACCTCACTCTCTGTTCCTCCATCTCCAATCCTTCATTCCCTCTCCCTCCATCTCCAATACCTCACTACTTCTCCCTCCATCTCCAATTCCTCAGTCCCTCTCCCTCCATCTCCAATCCCTCTAATCCTCTCCCTCCATCTCAAAACACTCACTCCCTCTCCCTCCATCTCCAATCCCTCTTTCCCTTTCCCTCCAACTCCAATCCCTGACTCCCTCTCCCTCCATCTACAATGTCTCTCTCCCTCTTCCTCCATCTCCAATCCCTCACTCCTTCTCCTTCCATTCCAATCCCTCTCTCACTCTCCCTCCATCTCCAATACCTCACTCTCTGTCCCTCCATCTCCAATCCTTCATTCCCTCTCCCTCCATCTCCAATACCTCACTGCTTCTCCCTCCATCTCCAATCCCTCACTCCCACTCCCTCCATCTCCAATTCCTCACTCCCTCTCCCTCTATCTCCAATCCCTCTAATCCTCTCCCTCCATCTCCAAACACTCACTCCCTCTCCCTCCATCTCCAATCCCTCTTTCCCTTTCCCCTCCAACTCCAATCCCTGACTCCCTCTCCCTCCATCTACAATGTCTCTCTCCCTCTTCCTCCATCTCCAATCCCTGAGTCCCTCTCCCTCCATCTCCAATCCCTCACTCTCTCTCTCCATCTCAAACCCCTCACTCTATCTCTCCATCTCCAATCCCTCAATCTCTCTTTCCACCTCCAATCCCTCACTCTCTCTCTCTCCATCATCAATCCATCACTCTCTCTCTCTCCATCTCTAACCCCTCACTCTCTCTCTCCATCTCCAATCCCTCACTCTCTCTCTCCATCTCCAATCCCTCACTCTCTCTCTCTCTCACTCTCTCCATCTCCAATCCCTCTCTCTCCCTCCATCTCCAATCCCTAACTCTCTCTCCTTCTCAAAAATGTCACACCCATTGTTCCTCTAAATGGATTCTCTCTCTCTCTCTCTCTCCATCTCCAATACATCACTCGCTCTCTCGTGCCTTGTCCAATCCCTCACCCTCTTCCCCCTCCATCTCCAATCCCTCACACTCTCTCTCTCCATCGCCAACACCTCACTCTCTCTCTCTTGCCTTCTGCAATCCCTCACCCTGTTCCCCCTCCTCCTCCAATCCCTCACTCTCCAACTCTCACCCTCTCAAACCCCTCACTCCCTCTACCTCCAAGGCACTCTCTCACTCTCTCTCCCGCTCTCACCATCTCTAATCCCTCATTCTCTCTCTCTCCATGTGCCATCCCTCTCACTCTCTCTCCATCTCCAATGCCTCTCTCTCTCCATCTCCTATCTCCATCTTTCTCTCCCTCTCTCCATCTCCAATCCCTCACTCTCTCTCTCCATCTCCAATCCCTCACTCTCTCTCTCCATCTCCAATCCCTGACTCTCTCTCTCCATCTCCAATCCCTCACACTCTCCCCCCTCTCTCCATCGCCAACACCTCACTCTCTCTCTCCATCTCCAATCCCTGACTCTCTCTCTCCTTCTCCACTCCCTCACTCTCTCTCTCCATCTCCAATCCCTCACACTCTCACCATCTCCAATCTCGCACTCTCTCGCTCTCCATCTCATATCCCTCTCACTCTCTCTCTCCATCTCCAACCTCTCACTCTATCTCTCCATCTCCAATACCTCAATCTCTCTCTTCATCTCCAATCCCTCACTCTCTCTCTCCATCTCCAATCCCTCACTATCTCTCTCTCTCTCCATCTCCAATCCCTAACTCTCTCTCCTACTCAAAAAGTCACTCCCAGTGTTCCTCCATATGGAATTCCTCTCTCTCTCTCCATCTCCAAATCATCACTCGCTTTCTCTTGCCTTCTCCAATCCCTCACCGCCTTCCCCCTCCACCTCCAATCCCTCACTCTCCCGCTCTCACCATCTCCAATCCCTCACCCTCTTCCCCTCCATCTCCAATCCCTCACTCTCCAGCTCTCACCATCTCCAACCCCTCACTCTCTCTATCTCCAAGGCACTCTCTCACTCTCTCTCCCGCTCTCACCATCTCCAATCCCTCATTCTCTCTCTCTCCATGTGCCAACCCTCTCACTCTCTCTCCATCTCCAATGCCTCTCTCTCTCCATCTCCTATCTCCATCTTTCTATCCCTCTCTCTATCTCCAATCCCTCACTCTCTCTCTCCATCTCCAATCCCTCACTCTCTCTCCATCTCAAATCCCTCACTCTCTCTCTATCTCCAATCCCTCACTCCCCCTCTATCTCCAACGCCAATCCCTGACTCTCTCTCTCCATCTGCAATCCCTCACTCTCTCTCTCCATGTGTAATCCCTCTCACTCTCTCTCCATCTGCAATCCCCTCACTCTCCCGCTCTCACCACAATCCCTCACTGCCTTTATCTCCAAGGCACTCTCTCACTCTCACTCCAGCACCAATCCCTCACTCTCCCCGCTCTCACCATCTCCAAACCCTCACTCCCTCTATCTCCAAGCACTCTCTCACTCTCCGCTGCAGCTCCAATCCCTCACAACTCTCACGCTCCGTCACCAAGACCCCTCGCTCTCACTCTGTCTCTCTCTATCTCTCCCCATCGCCAATGCCTCACCCTTGCATTCTCTGTCCCTCTCCATCCCTCACTCTCTCTCTCACCAACTCCAATCCCCCCCTCTCTCCATCTCCAATCCCTCACTCTCTCTCATGTGCAATCCCCTCTCATTCTCTCACCATCTCCTATCCCTCACTCTCTCCCTCCATGTGCAATCCCTCTCTCTCTTCCTCCATCTCCAATCCCTCACTCTCTCTCTCTCTATGGCAATCCCTCTCACTCTCTCTCCAACTCCAATGCCTCTCTCTCTCTCTCCATCTCCTATCTCCATCTCTCTCTCCAAAGGCAGTATCTCATTCCCTCCATCTCCAATCCCTCACTCACTCTCTATCTGTCCATCACCAATCCCTCAACCTCACTCTCCATCTCCAACCCCTCAATCCCTCTTCCTCCATCTCCAATCCCTCACTCTCTCTCTCTCTCCATCTCCAATACCTCACTCTTACTCTCTCTCTTCATCTCCAATCTTTCACTCTCAGTCTTTCCATCTCCAATCCCTCACTATCTCTCCTTCTCAAAAAAGTCACTCTCTCTCTTCCTCTATATGGAATTCCTCTCTCCGTCTCTCCATCTCCAATTCATCACTCGCTCTCTCTTGCCTTCTCCAAACCCTCACCCTCTTCCCCCTCCACCTCCAATCCCTCACTCCAGCTCTCACCATTTCCAATCTCTCACACTCTCTCTCTCCATCGCCAACACCTCACTGTCTCTCCCTTGCCTTCAGCAATCCCTCACCCTCTTCCCCAGCCAACTCCAATCCCTCACTCTCCTGCTCTCACCAACTTCAATCCCTCACTCCCTCTATCTCCAAGGCACTCTCTCACTCTCGCTGCAGCTCCAATCCCTCACTCTCTCTCTCCATGTGCAATCCTTCACTCTCTCTCTCCATCTCCAATCCCTCACTCTCTCTCTCCATGTGCAATCCCTCTCACTCTCTCTCTCCATCTCCAATCCCTCACTCTCTCTCTCCATCTCCAATCCCTCACTCTCTCTCCCCATCTCCAATCCTCTCTCTCTCTCTCTCCACCTCCAATCCCTCACTCTCTCTCTCTCTCCATCTCCAATCCCTCACTCTCTCTATCCATCTCCAATCCCTCACTCTCTCTATCCATCTCCAATCCCTCACTCTCTCACTCTCTCTTTCCATCTCCAATCCCTCACTCTCTCTCTCCATCTCCAATCCCTCACTCTCTCTATCCATCTCCAATCCCTCACTCTCTCACTCTCTCTTTCCATCTCCAATCCCTCACTCTCTCTCTCCATCTCCAATCCCTCACTCTCTCTCCCTCCATCTCCAATCCCTCACTCTCACTCTCCCTCCATCTCCAATCCCTCACTCTCTCTCCCTCCATCTCCAATTCCTCTCTCTCCCTCTCCATCTCCAATCACTCACTCTCACTCTCTCTCTCTCTCTTCATCTCCAATCCCTCACTCTCGCTCTTCATATCCAATCCCTCAATCTCTCTTCCTCCATTTCCAATCCCTCACTCTCTCTCTTCCTCCATCTCCAATCCCTCACTCTCTCTCTCTCACCATCTCCAATCCCTCACTCTCTCTCTCTCACCATCTCCAATCCCTCACTCTCTCTCTTCATATCCAATCCCTCAATCTCTCTTCCTCCATCTCCAATCCCTCACTCTCTCTCTATCTATCTCCAAACCCTCAATCTCTCTCCTTCTCAAAAAAGTCATTCCCTCCCTTCCTCCATCTGCAATTCCTCACTCACTCTCTCCATCACCAATTCCATACTCTCTCTTTTGCCTTCTCCAATCCCTCAACCTCTTCCCCCTCCACCTCCAATCCCTCACTCTCTCTCTCTCACCATCTCCAATCCCTCACTCCCTCTATCTCCAAGGCACTCTCTCACTCTCACTCCATCTCTAATCCCTCACAGTCTCACTGTCCATCGCCAAAACTTCTCTCTCCCTCTCTCTCTCTCTCTCCCCATCGCCAATGCCTCACGCTTGCATTCTCTCTCCATCTCCATCCCTCACTCTCTCTCTCACCACCTCCAATCCCCACTCTCTCTCCACCTCCAATCCCCATTCTCTCTCCAGCTCCAATCCCTCGCACTCTCTCTCCACCTCCAATCTCCCCCCCTCTCTCCATCTCCAATCCCGCAATCTCTCTCCCTCCATCTCCAATCCCTCACTCTCTCTCTCTCCATTTCAATCCCTCACTCTCTCTCATGTGCAATCCCCATCTCTCTCTTCTTCTCCAATCCCTCACTCTCTCTCTCTCCATGTGCAATCCCTCTCACTCTCTCTCCATCTCCAATGCCTCTCTCTCTCCATCTCTTATCTCCATCTCTCTCCCTCTCTCCATCTGCAATCTCTCACACCGTCCATCTCTAATCCCTCACTCTCTCTCATGTGCAATCCCTCTCACTCTCTGGCCATCTCCTATCCCTCACTCTCTCCCTCCATGTGCAATCCCTCTCTCTCTCTCTCCATATCCAATCACTCAATCTCTCTGTCTCCATCGCCAATCCCTCAATCTCTCTTCTTCCATCTCCAATCCCTCACTCTCTCTCTCTCCATCTCCAATCCATTACTCTCTCTCTCTCTCTCTCCATCTCCAATCCCTCATTCTCACTCTCTCTCCATCTCCAATCCATCACTCTCTCTCTTCATATCCAATCCCTCAATCTCTCTTCCTCCATCTCCAATCCCTCAATCTCTCTCTTTCCTTTTCCAAACCCTCAATCTCTCTCCTTCTCAAAAAAGTCACTCCCTCTCTTCCTCCATCTGCAATTCCTCACTCGCTCTCTCCATCGCCAATTCCACACTCTCTCTTTTGCATTCTCCAATCCCTCACCCTCTTCCCCTCCACCTCCAATCCCTCACTCTCTCTCTCTCTTTCTCCCCATCACCAATGCTTCACCCTTGCCATCTCTGTCCATCTCCATCCCTCACTCTCTCTCTCACCACCTCCAATCCCCACTCTCTCTCCAGCTCCAATCCCCCACCCTCTCTCTCTCCATGTGCAATCCCTCTCACTCTCTCTCCATCTCCAATCCCTCAATCTCTCTCTCCATTTCCAATCCCTCACACTCTCTCTTCATCTCCAATGCCTCACACTCCCCTCATCTCCAATCCCTCTCACTCTCTCTCTATCTCCAATCCCTCACTCTCTCTCTCTCCATCTCCAATCCCTCACTCTCTCTCTCAATCTCCAACTCCTCACTCTATCTGTCTATCTCCAATGCATCACTCTCTCTCTCCATCTCCAATCCCTCACTCTCTCTCTCTCTCTGCATCTCCAATCTCACACTCTCTCTCTCCATCTCCAATCCCTCACTCTCTCTCTTTTCATCTCCAATCACTCACTCTCTCTCTCTCCATCTCCAATCCCTCACTCTCTCTCTCTCCATCTCCAATCCCTCACTCTCTCTCTCTCTCTCCATCTCCAATCCCTCACTCTCTCTCTCTCCATCTCCAACCCCTCACTCTATCTGTCTATCTCCAATACCTCACTCTCTCTCTCCATCTCCAATCCCTCACTCTCTCTCTCCATCTCCAATCCCTCACTCTCTTTCTCCATCTCCAATCCCTCACTCTCTCTCTCTCTCTGCATCTCCAATCCCTCACTCTCTCTCTCTCCATCTCCAATCCCTCACTCCCTCTCTCTCTGCATCTCCAATCCCTCACTCTCTCTCTCTCCATCTCCAATCCCTCACTCCCTCTCTCTCTGCATCTCCAATCCCTCACTCTCTCTCTATCTATCTCCAAACCCTCAATCTCTCTCCTTCTCAAAAAAGTCATTCCCTCTCTTCCTCCATCTGCAACTCCTCACTCACTCTCTCCATCTGCAACTCCTCACTCACTCTCTCCATCTGCAACTCCTCACTCACTCTCTCCATCGCCAATTCCATACTCTCTCTTTTGCCTTCTCCAATCCCTCAACCTCTTCCCCCTCCACCTCCAATCCCTCACTCTCCCGCTCTCACCATCTCCAATCCCTCACCCTCTTCCCCCTCCACCTCCAATCCCTCACTCTCCCGCTCTCACCATCTCCAATCCCTCACTCCCTCTATCTCCAAGGCACTCTCTCACTCTCGCTCCATCTCCAATCCCTCACACTCTATCTCTCCATCACCAACACCTCTCTCTCTCTGTCTCTCTCTCGCCCCATCGCCAATGCCTCACCCTTGCTTTCTCTGTCCATCTCCATCCGTCACTCTCTCTCTCACCACCTCCCATCCCAACTTTCTCTCCAGCTCCAATCCCTCACAGTTTCTCTCTCCACCTCCAATCTCCCCCCTCTTTCCATCTCCAATCCCTCACTCTTACTCCCTCCATCTCCAATCCCTCACTATTACTCTCTCGCTCTCCAATCCCTCACTCTCTCTCTCCATCTCCAATCTCCCCCCTCTTTCCATCTCCAATCCCTCACTCTTACTCCCTCCATCTCCAATCCCTCACTATTACTCTCTCGCTCTCCAATCCCTCACTCTCTCTCTCCATGTCCATTCCGTCACTCTATCTCTCCATGTGCAATCCCTCTCACTCTCTCTCCATCTCCTATCTCCATCTCTCTCTCCAAAGGCAATAACTCATTCCCTCCATCTCCAATCCCTCACTCACTCTCTATCTGTCCATCACCAATCCCTCAACCTCACTCTCCATCTCCAACCCCTCAATCCCTCTTCCTCCATCTCCAATCCCTCACTCTCTCTCTCTCTCCATCTCCAATACCTCACTCTTACTCTCTCTCTTCATCTCCAATCTTTCACTCTCAGTCTTTCCATCTCCAATCCCTCACTATCTCTCCTTCTCAAAAAAGTCACTCTCTCTCTTCCTCTATATGGAATTCCTCTCTCCGTCTCTCCATCTCCAATTCATCACTCGCTCTCTCTTGCCTTCTCCAAACCCTCACCCTCTTCCCCCTCCACCTCCAATCCCTCACTCCAGCTCTCACCATTTCCAATCTCTCACACTCTCTCTCTCCATCGCCAACACCTCACTGTCTCTCCCTTGCCTTCAGCAATCCCTCACCCTCTTCCCCAGCCAACTCCAATCCCTCACTCTCCTGCTCTCACCAACTTCAATCCCTCACTCCCTCTATCTCCAAGGCACTCTCTCACTCTCGCTGCAGCTCCAATCCCTCACTCTCTCTCTCCATGTGCAATCCTTCACTCTCTCTCTCCATCTCCAATCCCTCACTCTCTCTCTCCATGTGCAATCCCTCTCACTCTCTCTCTCCATCTCCAATCCCTCACTCTCTCTCTCCATCTCCAATCCCTCACTCTCTCTCCCCATCTCCAATCCCTCTCTCTCTCTCTCTCCACCTCCAATCCCTCACTCTCTCTCTCTCTCCATCTCCAATCCCTCACTCTCTCTATCCATCTCCAATCCCTCACTCTCTCTATCCATCTCCAATCCCTCACTCTCTCACTCTCTCTTTCCATCTCCAATCCCTCACTCTCTCTCTCCATCTCCAATCCCTCACTCTCTCTATCCATCTCCAATCCCTCACTCTCTCACTCTCTCTTTCCATCTCCAATCCCTCACTCTCTCTCTCCATCTCCAATCCCTCACTCTCTCTCCCTCCATCTCCAATCCCTCACTCTCACTCTCCCTCCATCTCCAATCCCTCACTCTCTCTCCCTCCATCTCCAATTCCTCTCTCTCCCTCTCCATCTCCAATCACTCACTCTCACTCTCTCTCTCTCTCTTCATCTCCAATCCCTCACTCTCGCTCTTCATATCCAATCCCTCAATCTCTCTTCCTCCATTTCCAATCCCTCACTCTCTCTCTTCCTCCATCTCCAATCCCTCACTCTCTCTCTCTCACCATCTCCAATCCCTCACTCTCTCTCTCTCACCATCTCCAATCCCTCACTCTCTCTCTTCATATCCAATCCCTCAATCTCTCTTCCTCCATCTCCAATCCCTCACTCTCTCTCTATCTATCTCCAAACCCTCAATCTCTCTCCTTCTCAAAAAAGTCATTCCCTCCCTTCCTCCATCTGCAATTCCTCACTCACTCTCTCCATCACCAATTCCATACTCTCTCTTTTGCCTTCTCCAATCCCTCAACCTCTTCCCCCTCCACCTCCAATCCCTCACTCTCTCTCTCTCACCATCTCCAATCCCTCATTCCCTCTATCTCCAAGGCACTCTCTCACTCTCACTCCATCTCTAATCCCTCACAGTCTCACTGTCCATCGCCAAAACTTCTCTCTCCCTCTCTCTCTCTCTCTCCCCATCGCCAATGCCTCACGCTTGCATTCTCTCTCCATCTCCATCCCTCACTCTCTCTCTCACCACCTCCAATCCCCACTCTCTCTCCACCTCCAATCCCCATTCTCTCTCCAGCTCCAATCCCTCGCACTCTCTCTCCACCTCCAATCTCCCCCCCTCTCTCCATCTCCAATCCCGCAATCTCTCTCCCTCCATCTCCAATCCCTCACTCTCTCTCTCTCCATTTCAATCCCTCACTCTCTCTCATGTGCAATCCCCATCTCTCTCTTCTTCTCCAATCCCTCACTCTCTCTCTCTCCATGTGCAATCCCTCTCACTCTCTCTCCATCTCCAATGCCTCTCTCTCTCCATCTCTTATCTCCATCTCTCTCCCTCTCTCCATCTGCAATCTCTCACACCGTCCATCTCTAATCCCTCACTCTCTCTCATGTGCAATCCCTCTCACTCTCTGGCCATCTCCTATCCCTCACTCTCTCCCTCCATGTGCAATCCCTCTCTCTCTCTCTCCATATCCAATCACTCAATCTCTCTGTCTCCATCGCCAATCCCTCAATCTCTCTTCTTCCATCTCCAATCCCTCACTCTCTCTCTCTCCATCTCCAATCCATTACTCTCTCTCTCTCTCTCTCCATCTCCAATCCCTCATTCTCACTCTCTCTCCATCTCCAATCCATCACTCTCTCTCTTCATATCCAATCCCTCAATCTCTCTTCCTCCATCTCCAATCCCTCAATCTCTCTCTTTCCTTTTCCAAACCCTCAATCTCTCTCCTTCTCAAAAAAGTCACTCCCTCTCTTCCTCCATCTGCAATTCCTCACTCGCTCTCTCCATCGCCAATTCCACACTCTCTCTTTTGCATTCTCCAATCCCTCACCCTCTTCCCCTCCACCTCCAATCCCTCACTCTCTCTCTCTCTTTCTCCCCATCACCAATGCTTCACCCTTGCCATCTCTGTCCATCTCCATCCCTCACTCTCTCTCTCACCACCTCCAATCCCCACTCTCTCTCCAGCTCCAATCCCCCACCCTCTCTCTCTCCATGTGCAATCCCTCTCACTCTCTCTCCATCTCCAATCCCTCAATCTCTCTCTCCATTTCCAATCCCTCACACTCTCTCTTCATCTCCAATGCCTCACACTCCCCTCATCTCCAATCCCTCTCACTCTCTCTCTATCTCCAATCCCTCACTCTCTCTCTCTCCATCTCCAATCCCTCACTCTCTCTCTCAATCTCCAACTCCTCACTCTATCTGTCTATCTCCAATGCATCACTCTCTCTCTCCATCTCCAATCCCTCACTCTCTCTCTCTCTCTGCATCTCCAATCTCACACTCTCTCTCTCCATCTCCAATCCCTCACTCTCTCTCTTTTCATCTCCAATCACTCACTCTCTCTCTCTCCATCTCCAATCCCTCACTCTCTCTCTCTCCATCTCCAATCCCTCACTCTCTCTCTCTCTCTCCATCTCCAATCCCTCACTCTCTCTCTCTCCATCTCCAACCCCTCACTCTATCTGTCTATCTCCAATACCTCACTCTCTCTCTCCATCTCCAATCCCTCACTCTCTCTCTCCATCTCCAATCCCTCACTCTCTTTCTCCATCTCCAATCCCTCACTCTCTCTCTCTCTCTGCATCTCCAATCCCTCACTCTCTCTCTCTCCATCTCCAATCCCTCACTCCCTCTCTCTCTGCATCTCCAATCCCTCACTCTCTCTCTCTCCATCTCCAATCCCTCACTCCCTCTCTCTCTGCATCTCCAATCCCTCACTCTCTCTCTATCTATCTCCAAACCCTCAATCTCTCTCCTTCTCAAAAAAGTCATTCCCTCTCTTCCTCCATCTGCAACTCCTCACTCACTCTCTCCATCTGCAACTCCTCACTCACTCTCTCCATCTGCAACTCCTCACTCACTCTCTCCATCGCCAATTCCATACTCTCTCTTTTGCCTTCTCCAATCCCTCAACCTCTTCCCCCTCCACCTCCAATCCCTCACTCTCCCGCTCTCACCATCTCCAATCCCTCACCCTCTTCCCCCTCCACCTCCAATCCCTCACTCTCCCGCTCTCACCATCTCCAATCCCTCACTCCCTCTATCTCCAAGGCACTCTCTCACTCTCGCTCCATCTCCAATCCCTCACACTCTATCTCTCCATCACCAACACCTCTCTCTCTCTGTCTCTCTCTCGCCCCATCGCCAATGCCTCACCCTTGCTTTCTCTGTCCATCTCCATCCGTCACTCTCTCTCTCACCACCTCCCATCCCAACTTTCTCTCCAGCTCCAATCCCTCACAGTTTCTCTCTCCACCTCCAATCTCCCCCCTCTTTCCATCTCCAATCCCTCACTCTTACTCCCTCCATCTCCAATCCCTCACTATTACTCTCTCGCTCTCCAATCCCTCACTCTCTCTCTCCATCTCCAATCTCCCCCCTCTTTCCATCTCCAATCCCTCACTCTTACTCCCTCCATCTCCAATCCCTCACTATTACTCTCTCGCTCTCCAATCCCTCACTCTCTCTCTCCATGTCCATTCCGTCACTCTATCTCTCCATGTGCAATCCCTCTCACTCTCTCTCCATCTCCAATCCCTCACTCTATCTCTCCATCTCCAATCCCTCAATCTCTCTCTCCACATCCAGTCCCTCACTCTCTCTCTCTCCATCTCCTATCCCTCACACTCTCTCTCACTCCATCTCCAATCCCTCACTCTCTCTCTTCATATCCAATCCCTCATTCTCTCTTCCTCCATCTCCAATCCCTCACTCTATCTCTCCATCTCCAATCCCTCAATCTCTCTCTCCACATCCAGTCCCTCACTCTCTCTCTCTCCATCTCCTATCCCTCACACTCTCTCTCACTCCATCTCCAATCCCTCACTCTCTCTCTTCATATCCAATCCCTCATTCTCTCTTCCTCCATCTCCAATCCCTCACTCTCTCTCTATCCATCTCCAGTCTCTCACTCTCGCTCTCCATTACAATCCCTCACTCTCTCTTCTTCTCAACAAAGTCACCCCCTCTCTTCCTCCATCTGCAATTCCTCTCTCGCTCTCTCCATTTCCAATCCATCACTCTCTCTCATCATATCCAATCCCTCAATCTCTCTTCCTCCATCTCCAACCCCTCAATCTCTCTCCTTCTTAAAAAAGTCACTCCCTCTCTTCCTCCATCGGCAATTCCTCACTCTCGCTTTTGCCTTCTCCAATCCCTCACCCTCTTCCCCCTCCACCTCCAATCCCTCACTCTCCCGTTCTCACCTTCTCCAATCCCTCACTCCCTCTATCGCCATGTGCAATCCCACTCACTCTCTCTCCATCTCCAATGCCTCTCTCTCTCCATTTCCTATCTCTATCTCTCTCCCTCTCTCCATCTGCAATCTCTCACTCCCTCCATCTCTAATCCCTCACTCTCTGTCCATCTCCAATCCCACTCACTCTCTCCATATCCAATCCCTCACTCTCTCTCTCTCTCCATCTCCAATCCCTCACTCTCTCTCTCTCTCCTCCTCCAATCTCTCACGCTCTCTCTCTCTCCATCTCCAATCCCACACTCTCTCTCTCTCTCCATCTCCAATCCCTCACTCTCTCTCTCCATCTCCAATCCCTCACTCTCTCTCTCTCCATCTCCAATCCCTCACTCTCTCTCTCCATCTCCAATCCCTCAAACTCTCTCTTCATATCCAATCCCTCAATCTCTCTTCCTCCAACTCCAATCCCTCACTCTCTCTCCATGTCCAATCCATCACTCTCTCTCTCTCCAACTCCAATCCCTCACTCTCACTCTCTCTCCCTCTCCAATCCCTCACTCTCTCTCTCTCTTTCCACCTCCAATACCTCAATCTCTATCTTTCTCAAAAAAGTAATTCCCTCTCTTCCTCCATCTGCAATTGTTCACTCGCTCTGTCCATCTCCAGTCCCTCACTCCCTCTCTCTCTCTCCATCTCCAATCTCTCACTCTCTCTCTCCATCTCCAATCCCTCACTCTCTCTCCTTCTCAAAAAAGTCACCCCCTCTCTTACTCCATCTGCAATTCCTCTCTCGCTCTCTCCATCTCCAATCCCACACTCTCTCTCTTCATACCCAATCCCTCAATCTCTCTTCCTCCATCTGCAACCCCTCAATCTCTCTTCTTCTTAAAAAGTCACTCCCTCTCTTCCTCCATCAACAATTCCTCACTCTCTCTCTTGCCTTCTCCAATCCCTCACTCCCTCTATCTCCAACGCACTCTCTCAATCTCTCTCCATCTCCAAACCCTCACACTCAGCCCCCTCTACCTCCAATCCCTCACTCTTCCCTCTCACCTTCTCCAATTCCTCACTCCTTCTATCTCCAAGGCAGTCTCTCACTCTCTCTCCATCTCCAAACCCTCACACTCTCTCTCTCCATCGCCAACACTTCTCTCTCTCCCTCTCTCTCTCCCCATCCCCAATGCCTCACTCTGTCTCTCTCTCTCTCCACCTACAATACCTCACTCTGTCTCTCTCTCTCTCCGTCTCCAATCCCTCACTCTCTCTATCTCCAAGGCACTCTCTCACTCTCTCTCCACCTCCAATCCCTCACACTCTCTCTCTCCATCACCAACACTTCTCTCTCTCCCTCTCTCTCTCCCCATCCCCAATGCCTCACTCTGTCTCTCTCTCTCTCCACCTACAATACCTCACTCTGTCTCTCTCTCTCTCCGTCTCCAATCCCTCACTCTCTCTATCTCCAAGGCACTCTCTCACTCTCTCTCCACCTCCAATCCCTCACACTCTCTCTCTCCATCGCCAACACTTCTCTCTCTCTCTGTCTCTCTCTCCCCATCACCAATGCCTCACCCTCGCTTTCTCTCTCCATCTCCAATCCCTCACTCTCTCTCTCCATCTCCAACCCCTCACTCTATCTCTCAATCTCCAATCCCTCACTCTATCTCTCAATCTCCAGTCCCTCACTCTCTCTCTTTCCATCTCCAATCCCTCACTCTCTCTCTCTATCTCCAATCCCCCACTTTCTCTCTCTCCATCTCTAATCCCTCACTCTCTCTCCATCTCCAATCCCTCTCACTCTCTCTCCATCTCCAACCCCTGACTCTATCTCTCCATCTCCAAACACTCACTCTCCCTCCATCTCCATTCCCTTACTCACTCTCTCGCGATCTCCAATCCCTCACTCTCTCTCTCTTCATCTCCAATCCCACACTCTCTCTCTCTCTGTGTCTCCAATCCCTCACTGTCTCTCTCTCCATCTCTAATCCCTCACTCACTCTCTCTCCATATCCAATCCCTCAATCTCTCTCTCTTCATCTCCAATCCCACACTCTCTCTCTCTCTCCATCTCCAATCCCTCACTGTCTCTCTCTCCATCTCTAATCCCTCACTCACTCTCTCTCCATATCCAATCCCTCAATCTCTCTCCTTCCATCTCCAACCCCTCGATCTCTCTCCCTCTCAAAAAAGTCACTCCCTTTCTTCCTCCATCTGCAATTCCTCACTCGCTCTCTCCATCGCCAATTCCTCACTCTCTCTTTTGCCTTCTCCAATCCCTCACCCTCATCCCCTCCTCCTCCAATCCCTCACTCTCCCACTCTCACCATCTCCAACCCCTCACTCCCTCTATATCCAAGGCACTCTCTCACTCTCTCTCCATCTCCAACCCGCACTCTCTCTCTCTGCATCTCCAATCCCTCACTCTCACTCTCCATGTCCAATCCCTCACTCTCTCTCCCTTCACCAACTGTCTCCCTCTCTCTCTCCATCACCAATCCCTCACTAACTCTCTCTCACCATCCTCAGCCCCCCACTCTCTCTCCAACACCAATCCCTCTCTCTCTCCAATCTCAAGCATTTATGCTCTCTCTCCATCTCCAATGCCTCACTCTCTCTCTCCATCTCCATCTCTCACTCTCTCTCTCTCCATTTCCAATTCCTCACTCTCTCTCTCCGACTCCAATTCCTCACTCTCCCTCTCCATCTCCATTGCTTCCCTCACTCTCTCCATTTCAAACCCTTCACTCTCTCTCTCTCTCCATATCCAATCCCTCACTCTCTCTCTCTCTCCATCTCCAACCCCTCACTCTCTCTCTCTCCATCTCCAATCCCTCTCACTCTCTCTCCATCTCCAATGCCTCACTCTCTCTCTCCATCTCCATCTCTCACTCTCTCTCTCTCCATTTCCAATTCCTCACTCTCTCTCTCCGACTCCAATTAATCACTCTCCCTCTCCATCTCCATTGCTTCCCTCAGTCTCTCCATTTCAAACCCTTCACTCTCTCTCTCTCTCCATATCCAATCCCTCACTCTCTCTCTCTCTCCATCGCCAATCGCTCACTCACTCACTCTCTCAACCTCCAATCCATCACTCTCTCTCTCTCTCTCTCCACCTTCAATCCCTCATTCTCTCTCTCTCCATCTCAAATCTCTCACTCTCTCTCTCTCTTCATCTCCAATCCCTCACTCTCTCTCTCTCCATCTCCAATCCCTCACTCTCTCTCGACATATTAAATCCCTCAATCTCTCTCTCTCCATTTCCAATCCCTCACATTCTCGATTCATCAATCTCCAGTCCCTCTCTCTCTATCTTCACAAATTTGGGAGTGGGGACAGAGAGAGAGAGAGAGAGAGAGAAACAGAGTGTGAGAGGGTGTGGAGGGATTGTGTGAGAGAGAGAGACAGAGTGTGAGAGATTGTGGAGGGAGTGTGTGTGAGAGAGAGAGACAGAGTGTGAGAGAGTGTGGAGGGAGGGTGAGGGAGAGAGAGACAGTGTGAGAGAGTGTGGAGGGATTGTGAGGGAGAGAGACAGTGTGAGAGAGGGTGGAGGGAGTGTGAGGGAGAGAGACAGAGTGTGAGAGAGTGTGGAGGGAGTGTGAGAGAGAGAGACAGAGTGTGAGAGAGTGTGGAGGGAGTGTGTGTGAGAGAGACAGAGTGTGAGAGAGTGTGGAGGGAGTGTGAGAGAGAGAGACAGAGTGAGAGAGAGTGTGGAGGGAGTGTGTGTGAGAGAGAGAGACAGAGTGTGAGAGAGTGTGGAGGGAGGGTGAGGGAGAGAGAGACAGTGTGAGAGAGTGTGGAGGGATTGTGAGGGAGAGAGACAGTGTGAGAGAGGGTGGAGGGAGTGTGAGGGAGAGAGACAGAGTGTGAGAGAGTGTGGAGGGAGTGTGAGAGAGAGAGACAGAGTGTGAGAGAGTGTGGAGGGAGTGTGAGAGAGAGAGACAGAGTGTGAGAGAGTGTGGAGGGAGTGTGAGAGAGAGAGACAGAGTGTGAGAGAGTGTGGAGGGAGTGTGTGTGAGAGAGACAGAGTGTGAGAGAGTGTGGAGGGAGTGTGAGAGAGAGAGACAGAGTGAGAGAGAGTGTGGAGGGAGTGTGAGAGAGAGAGACAGAGTGTGAGAGAGTGTGGAGGGAGCGTGAGGGAGAGAGACAGAGTGTGAGAGAGTGTGGAGGGAGTGTGTGTGAGAGAGACAGAGTGTGAGAGAGTGTGGAGGGAGTGTGAGAGAGAGAGACAGAGTGTGAGAGAGTGTGGAGGGAGTGTGAGAGAGAGAGACAGAGTGTGAGAGAGTGTGGAGGGAGTGTGTGTGAGAGAGACAGAGTGTGAGAGAGTGTGGAGGGAGTGTGAGGGAGAGAGACAGAGTGTGAGAGAGTGTGGAGGGAGTGTGTGTGAGAGAGACAGAGTGTGAGAGAGTCTGGAGGGAGTGTGAGAGAGAGAGACAGAGTGTGAGAGAGTGTGGAGGGAGTGTGAGAGAGAGAGACAGAGTGTGAGAGAGTGTGGAGGGAGCGTGAGGGAGAGAGACAGAGTGTGAGAGAGTGTGGAGGGAGTGTGTGTGTGAGAGAGAGACAGAGTGTGAGAGAGTGTGGAGGGAGTGTGTGTGAGAGAGACAGAGTGTGAGAGAGTGTGGAGGGAGTGTGAGAGAGAGAGACAGAGTGTGAGAGAGTGTGGAGGGAGTGTGAGAGAGAGAGACAGAGTGTGAGAGAGTGTGGAGAGAGTGTGAGAGAGAGAGACAGAGTGTGAGAGAGTGTGGAGGGAGTGTGAGAGAGAGAGAGACAGAGTGTGAGAGAGTGTGGAGGGAGTGTGTGAGAGAGAGACAGAGTGTGAGAGAGTGTGGAGGGAGTGTGTGAGAGAGAGACAGAGTGTGAGAGAGTGTGGAGGGAGTGTGAGAGAGAGAGAGAGAGTGTGAGAGAGTGTGGAGGGAGTGTGTGTGTGAGAGAGACAGAGTGTGAGAGAGTGTGGAGGGAGTGTGAGAGAGAGAGACAGAGTGTGAGAGAGTGTGGAGGGAGTGTGAGAGAGAGAGACAGAGTGTGAGAGAGTGTGGAGGGAGTGTGAGAGAGAGAGACAGAGTGTGAGAGAGTGTGGAGGGAGTGTGAGAGAGAGAGACAGAGTGTGAGAGAGTGTGGAGGGAGTGTGAGGGAGAGAGACAGAGTGTGAGAGAGTGTGGAGGGAGTGTGTGTGAGAGAGACAGAGTGTGAGAGAGTGTGGAGGGAGTGTGAGGGAGAGAGACAGAGTGTGAGAGAGTGTGGAGGGAGTGTGTGTGAGAGAGACAGAGTGTGAGAGAGTGTGGAGGGAGTGTGTGTGTGAGAGAAACAGAGTGTGAGAGAGTGTGGAGGGAGTGTGTGTGTGAGAGAGAGAGAGTGTCAGAGAGTGTGGAGGGAGTGTGTGTGTGAGAGAGAGAGAGTGTGAGAGAGTGTGGAGGGAGTGTGAGAGAGAGAGACAGAGTGTGAGAGAGTGTGGAGGGAGTGTGTGTGAGAGAGAGAGACAGTGTGTGAGAGAGTGTGGAGGGAGTGTGTGTGTGAGAGAGAGAGACAGAGTGTGAGAGAGTGTGGAGGGAGTGTGTGTGTGTGAGAGAGAGAGTGTGAGAGAGTGTGGAGGGAGTGTGTGTGTGAGAGAGAGAGACAGAGTGTGAGAGAGTGTGGAGGGAGTGTGAGAGAGAGAGACAGAGTGTGAGAGAGTGTGGAGGGAGTGTGTGTGAGAGAGACAGAGTGTGAGAGAGTGTGGAGGGAGTGTGTGAGAGAGAGACAGAGTGTGAGAGAGTGTGGAGGGAGTGTGAGGGAGAGAGACAGAGTGTGAGAGAGTGTGGAGGGAGTGTGAGGGAGCGAGACAGAGTGTGAGAGAGTGTGGAGGGAGTGTGAGAGAGAGAGAGTGTGAGAGAGTTTGGAGGGAGTGTGAGAGAGAGAGACAGAGTGTGAGAGAGTGTGGAGGTATTGTGAGGGAGAGAGACAGAGTGTGAGAGAGTGTGGAGGGAGTTTGAGAGAGAGAGACAGAGTGTGAGAGAGTGTGGAGGGAGTGTGAGAGAGAGAGACAGAGTGTGAGAGAGTGTGGAGGTATTGTGAGGGAGAGAGACAGAGTGTGAGAGAGTGTGGAGGGAGTTTGAGAGAGAGAGACAGAGTGTGAGAGAGTGTGGAGGTAGTGTGTGTGAGAGAGACAGAGTGTGAGAGAGTGTGGAGGGAGTGTGTGTGAGAGAGAGAGTGTGAGAGAGTGTGGAGGGAGTGTGTGTGAGAGAGAGACAGAGTGTGAGAGAGTGTGGAGGGAGTGTGTGTGTGAGAGAGAGACAGAGTGAGAGAGAGTGTGGAGGGAGTGTGAGAGGGAGAGACAGAGTGTGAGAGAGTGTGGAGGGAGTGTGTGTGTGTGAGAGACAGAGTGTGAGAGAGTGTGGAGGGAGTGTGAGAGAGACAGAGTGTGAGAGAGTGTGGAGGGAGTGTGAGGGAGAGAGACAGAGTGTGAGAGAGTGTGGAGGGAGTGTGTGTGAGAGAGACAGAGTGTGAGAGAGTGTGGAGGGAGTGTGTGTGAGAGAGAGACAGAGTGTGAGAGAGTGTGGAGGGAGTGTGAGAGAGAGAGACAGAGTGTGAGAGAGTGTGGAGGGAGTGTGAGAGAGAGAGACAGAGTGTGAGAGAGTGTGGAGGGAGTGTGTGTGTGAGAGAGAGACAGAGTGTGAGAGAGTGTGGAGGGAGTGTGAGAGAGAGAGACAGAGTGTGAGAGAGTGTGGAGGGAGTGTGTGTGTGAGAGAGAGACACAGTGTGAGAGAATGTGGAGGGAGTGTGAGAGGGAGAGACAGAGTGTGAGAGAGTGTGGAGGGAGTGTGTGTGTGAGAGAGAGACAGAGTGTGAGAGAGTGTGGAGGGAGTGTGTGTGTGTGAGAGACAGAGTGTGAGAGAGTGTGGAGGGAGTGTGAGAGAGACAGAGTGTGAGTGAGTGTGGAGGGAGTGTGTGTGTGAGAGACAGAGTGTGAGAGAGTGTGGAGGGAGTGTGTGAGAGAGAGACAGAGTGTGAGAGAGTGTGGAGGGAGTGTGAGGGAGAGAGACAGAGTGTGAGAGAGTGTGGAGGGAGTGTGTGTGAGAGAGACAGTTTGTGAGAGAGTGTGGAGGGAGTGTGTGTGTGAGAGAGAGAGACAGAGTGTGAGAGAGTGTGGAGGGAGTGTGAGAGAGAGAGACAGAGTGTGAGAGAGTGTGGAGGGAGTGTGAGGGAGAGAGACAGAGTGTGAGAGAGTGTGGAGGGAATGTGAGAGAGAGAGACAGAGTGTGAGAGAGTGTGGAGGGAGTGTGTGTGTGAGAGACAGAGTGTGAGAGAGTGTGGAGGGAGTGTGTGTGAGAGAGACAGATTGTGAGAGAGTATGGAGGGAGAGTGAGAGAGAGAGACAGAGTGTGAGAGAGTGTGGAGGGAGTGTGAGGGAGAGAGACAGAGTGTGAGAGAGTGTGGAGTGTGTGTGAGAGAGACAGAGTGTGAGAGAGTGTGGAGGGAGTGTGAGGGAGAGAGACAGAGTGTGAGAGAGTGTGGAGGTATTGTGAGGGAGAGAGACAGAGTGTGAGAGAGTGTGGAGGGAGTGTGTGTGAGAGACAGAGTTTGAGAGAGTGTGGAGGGAGTGTGAGAGAGAGAGACAGAGTGTGAGAGAGTGTGGAGGGAGTGTGAGAGAGAGAGACAGAGTGTGAGAGAGTGTGGAGGGAGTGTGAGAGAGAGAGACAGAGTGTGAGAGAGTGTGGAGGGAGTGTGAGAGAGAGAGACAGAGTGTGAGAGAGTGTGGAGGGATTGTGAGAGAGAGAGACAGAGTGTGAGAGAGTGTGGAGGGAGTGTGAGAGAGAGAGACAGAGTGTGAGAGAGTGTGGAGGGAGTGTGTGAGAGAGAGACAGAGTGTGAGAGAGTGTGGAGGGAGTGTGAGAGAGACAGAGTGTGAGAGAGTGTGGAGGGAGTGTGAGGGAGAGAGACAGAGTGTGAGAGAGTGTGGAGGGATTGTGAGGGAGCGAGACAGAGTGTGAGAGAGTGTGGAGGGAGTGTGAGAGAGAGACAGAGTGTGAGAGAGTGTGGAGGGAGTGTGTGTGAGAGAGAGAGACAGAGTGTGAGAGAGTGTGGAGGAAGTGTGTGTGAGAGAGACAGAGTGTGAGAGAGTGTGGAGGGAGTGTGTGTGTGAGAGAGACAGAGTGTGAGAGAGTGTGGAGGGAGTGTGAGAGAGAGAGACAGAGTGTGAGAGAGTGTGGAGGGAGTGTGTGTGTGAGAGAGACAGAGTGTGAGAGAGTGTGGAGGGAGTGTGAGAGAGAGAGACAGAGTGTGAGAGAGTGTGGAGGGAGTGTGAGAGAGAGAGAGACAGAGTGTGAGAGAGTGTGGAGGGAGTGTGAGAGAGAGAGAGAGACAGAGTGTGAGAGAGTGTGGAGGGAGTGTGAGAGAGAGAGACAGAGTGTGAGAGAGTGTGGAGGGAGTGTGAGAGAGAGAGACAGAGTGTGAGAGAGTTTGGAGGGAGTGTGAGAGAGACAGAGTGTGAGAGAGTGTGGAGGGAGTGTGAGGGAGAGAGACAGAGTGTGAGAGAGTGTGGAGGGAGTGTGAGGGAGCGAGACAGTGTGAGAGAGTGTGGAGGGAGTGTGTGTGAGAGAGATAGACTGTGAGAGAGTGTGGAGGGAGTGTGAGGGAGAGAGACAGAGTGTGAGAGAGTGTGGAGGGAGTGTGAGGGAGAGAGACAGAGTGTGAGAGAGTGTGGAGGGAGTGTGTGTGAGAGAGAGAGAGACAGAGTGTGAGAGAGTGTGGAGGGAGTGTGAGAGAGAGAGACAGAGTGTGAGAGACTGTGGAGGGAGTGTGAGAGAGAGAGACAGAGTGTGAGAGAGTGTGGAGGGAGTGTGAGAGAGAGAGACAGAGTGTGAGAGACTGTGGAGGGAGTGTGAGAGAGAGACAGAGTGTGAGAGAGTGTGGAGGGAGTGTGAGAGAGAGAGACAGAGTGTGAGAGATTGTGGAGGGAGTGTGAGAGGGAGAGAGACAGAGTGTGAGAGAGTGTGGAGGGAGTGTGAGAGAGAGAGACAGAGTGTGAGAGAGTGTGGAGGGAGTGTGAGAGAGACAGAGTGTGAGAGAGTGTGGAGGGAGTGTGAGGGAGAGAGACAGAGTGTGAGAGAGTGTGGAGGGATTGTGAGGGAGCGAGACAGAGTGTGAGAGAGTGTGGAGGGAGTGTGAGAGAGAGAGACAGAGTGTGAGAGAGTGTGGAGGGAGTGTGTGTGAGAGAGAGAGACAGAGTGTGAGAGAGTGTGGAGGAAGTGTGTGTGAGAGAGACAGAGTGTGAGAGAGTGTGGAGGGAGTGTGAGAGAGAGAGACAGAGTGTGAGAGAGTGTGGAGGGAGTGTGTGTGTGAGAGAGACAGAGTGTGAGAGAGTGTGGAGGGAGTGTGAGAGAGAGAGACAGAGTGTGAGAGAGTGTGGAGGGAGTGTGAGAGAGAGAGAGACAGAGTGTGAGAGAGTGTGGAGGGAGTGTGAGAGAGAGAGAGAGACAGAGTGTGAGAGAGTGTGGAGGGAGTGTGAGAGAGAGAGACAGAGTGTGAGAGAGTGTGGAGGGAGTGTGAGAGAGAGAGACAGAGTGTGAGAGAGTTTGGAGGGAGTGTGAGAGAGACAGAGTGTGAGAGAGTGTGGAGGGAGTGTGAGGGAGAGAGACAGAGTGTGAGAGAGTGTGGAGGGAGTGTGAGGGAGCGAGACAGTGTGAGAGAGTGTGGAGGGAGTGTGTGTGAGAGAGACAGACTGTGAGAGAGTGTGGAGGGAGTGTGAGAGAGAGAGACAGAGTGTGAGAGAGTGTGGAGGGAGTGTGAGAGAGAGAGACAGAGTGTGAGAGACTGTGGAGGGAGTGTGAGAGAGAGACAGAGTGTGAGAGAGTGTGGAGGGAGTGTGAGAGAGAGAGACAGAGTGTGAGAGAGTGTGGAGGGAGTGTGAGAGAGAGAGACAGAGTGTGAGAGAGTGTGGAGGGAGTGTGAGATGGAGAGAGACAGAGTGTGAGAGAGTGTGGAGGGAGTGTGAGAGAGAGACAGAGTGTGAGAGAGTGTGGAGGGAGTGTGAGAGGGAGAGACAGAGTGTGAGAGAGTGTGGAGGGAGTGTGAGAGAGAGAGACAGAGTGTGAGAGAGTGTGGAGGGAGTGTGAGAGAGAGAGACAGAGTGTGAGAGAGTGTGGAGGGAGTGTGAGAGAGAGAGACAGAGTGTGAGAGAGTGTGGAGGGAGTGTGTGTGTGAGAGACAGAGTGTGAGAGAGTGTGGAGGGAGTGTGAGAGAGAGAGACAGAGTGTGAGAGAGTGTGGAGGGAGTGTGAGAGAGAGAGACAGAGTGTGAGAGAGTGTGGAGGGAGTGTGAGAGGGAGAGAGACAGAGTGTGAGAGAGTGTGGAGGGAGTGTGAGAGAGAGAGACAGAGTGTGAGAGAGTGTGGAGGGAGTTTGAGAGGGAGAGACATAGTGTGAAAGATTGTGGAGGGAGTGTTTGAGACGAGAGAGAGTGACAAATTTTAGGAGGAAGAGAGCCAGATGAGTA
>JANJGN010004007.1:32500-35000 GCA_026770705.1 Isurus oxyrinchus
CTGTCCCCAGTGCTCCAGGTGCGGTCTCCCCAACGCCCCGTACAGTCGGAGCGAGACTTCCCCACTTTTATATCCACCACACCCCCCTCGCAATAAAAGGACAACGTTCCACTTGCCTCCACCGATCACCTGCTGCATCTGCGCACCAACTTTTTGGAGACTCATGCACCAGGACACCCAGATCCCTCCGCACCTCACAGTTCTGCAGCCTCCCTCCCTTGATGGTACACGTCACACGTGAACGTAACTCTCTGCCACGCGTGCACAGGGTTTGTGACAGGTGAACTGCTGGGGCTGGGAAAGGACTGACAATGTCGCTGGGACAGGTACTGAAGCGGACAATCCTCAGACGAGGGGTCACCGCGCGGGGCTTAAACTGACCAGGGTATCGGGGGCTTACTGGTGGTCGATCCGTAGACAAACCACCCCACGCGGGATGTATCATGGAGTTCAAAACTCGTCTCCTTCATAAGACCACAAGACCACGAGACACGGGAGCAGAAATTAGGCCATTCGGCCCATCGAGTCTGCCCCGCCACTCAGTCACGGCTGATAAGTTTCTCAATCCCATCCTCCCGCCTTCTCCCCATAACCTTTGATCCCCTTACCAATCAAGAACCTATCTATCTCGGTCTTAAATACACTCAATGACCCGGCCTCCACAGCCTTCTGTGGCAATGAATTCCATAGATTCACCTCTCTCTGGCTAAAGACGTTTCTCCTCATCTCTGTTCTAAAAGGTCTTCCCTTTACTCTGAGGCTGTGCCCTCGGGTCCTAGTCTCTCCTACTAATGGGAACATCTTCCTCACGTCCCACTCTATCCAGGCCTTTCAGTATTCTGTAAGTTTCAGTCAGATCCCCGCCCTCATCCTTCTAAACTCCATCGAGTATAGACCCAGAGTCCTCAAACGTTCCTCATATGTTAAACCTTTCATTCCTGGGATCATTCTCGTGAACGTCCTCTGGACCCTCTCCAGGGCCAGCACATCCTTCCTGAGATACGGGGCCCAGAATTACTCACAATATTCTAAATGTGGTCTGACCAGAGCCTTATAAAGCCTCAGCCGCACATCCCTGCTTTTATATTCCAGTCCTCTCGCAATAAATGCCAACATTGCATTTGTCTTCCTAACTACCGACTCAACCTGCAAGTTAACCTTAAGAGAATCCTGGACTAGGACTCCCAAGTCCCTTTGCACTCCGGATTTCTGAACTCTCTCCCCATCTAGAAAGTAGTCCGTGCCTCTATCGAGACTTTATGCCCCTTCAACTTCACGGTGCTGGAACTTTGACTCAACCGAGGGGTTAAAAGGTGGGTTGAAGGTGTTCCCTTCGGCGACATGTGGCACCTTGCCCCTTGCCTGGGCCCACAGCCCCTCCCAGGCCCTGTCCACGCCTCGATGAGATGGTCAGTCGCCCACCGGAAGGGGTGGAACTTTGGATGCCTTGGGAGATGAACCAAAGGTACGCCCCTTCCTATACCCCCAGCCTTGGCACGCCCGTTCACAGCGTAGACCACCAGGGGGGCAGGTCTCTCGCCGCTCGGCCGGCTCTGGGAGGGGGGTGGGGGGGGGGGTCACTGCCAACGTCACCCTCCCCCCCCCCCCCCAGCCCACCCCCATCAGGGACAGGGGTCCCGCCGATCTGTTTCGAATTGGATGTCTCTCCTCCCTCTTGCGTTGCGGTGCGAGGGTGAACACGGGTAATCCGACGGTGATTGACTCAAGGATTTGACCCACCCCCCACCTCTTCCCCCAATCCCTCCCCCCCCCCCCCCCAACCTTCTTCTCTCCCTCCAATCTCTCCCCCCCCCCACCCCAACACCCCCCACCCCACCCCTCCCTCCTCAGCCTACAAGTGCGTGGGGGCCCACCTACATCGAGAACGGGTACTTCCACCCCCGGAGGATCAGCTACGCCGTCAACGACACCATCGAGTTCGAGTGTGACCAAGGCTTCAAGCTGATTGGCTCCGGGAACCGGACCTGCCTTCCCAATGGGCGGTGGAGTGGGAAGACTACTGTCTGTGACGGAGGAGGTAAGGAGGGTCTCTGATGAGGTGGGGAGGGGGTGGAGGGGGGAGGGAGGGGTAACTCTCGAACGTCCATTTCACCACCCCACCCCCCCCCATTTGAAAAAGCGGAGAATCGCGGGAGTGCCACAGTCTGCTGGAGGCCATTCAGCCCATCGTTTAGGCACCCGTGCCTCCGAATGAGTTACTAACCCCGTGCCCCTCCCCCCACCTCCCCCCCTCCCCTCCAAACTGCTCTCCCAGTTCCCACAGCTCGGACTCCCGTTCCCCGATAACAATCCCATTCCCTCTCCAACCCCTCGACTGACCCTCCCTCCCCCACACTCTCAGGCAGCGCGTTCCAGACCCTAACCCCTCGATTGACCCTCCCTCCCCCACACTCTCAGGCAGCGCGTTCCAGATCCTAACCCCTCGATTGACCCTCCCTCCCCCACACTCTCAGCGCGTTCCAGACCCTAACCCCTCGAT
>JANJGN010004008.1:10000-15000 GCA_026770705.1 Isurus oxyrinchus
GTCCAAATGGTTAATGATTTCTCCGCCACACTTGCCTCGCTGCCAGAGACTAAGTCCAAACGGTTAATGATTTCTCCGCCACACTTGCCTCTCTGCCAGAGACGAAGTCCAAACGGTTAATGATTTCTCCGCCACACTTGCCTCGCTGCCAGAGACTAAGTCCAAATGGTTACTGATTTCTCCACTGCACTTGCCTCTGTGCCAGAGACGAAGTCCAAATGGTTAATGATTTCTGCACCACACTTGCCTCTCTGCCAGAGACGAAGTCCAAACGGTTAATGATTTCTCCGCCACACTTGCCTCGCTGCCAGAGACTAAGTCCAAATGGTTACTGATTTCTCCACTGCACTTGCCTCTGTGCCAGAGACGAAGTCCAAATGGTTAATGATTTCTGCACCACACTTGCCTCTCTGCCAGAGGCGAAGTCCAAATGGTTAATGATTTCTCCACTGCACTTGCCTCTGTGCCAGAGACGAAGTCCAAATGGTTAATGATTTCTGCACCACACTTGCCTCGCTGCCAGAGACTAAGTCCAAATGGTTAATGATTTCTCCACTGCACTTGCCTCTGTGCCAGAGACGAAGTCCAAATGGTTCATGATTTCTGCACCACACTTGCCTCTCTGCCAGAGACTAAGTCCAAACGGTTAATGATTTCTCCGCCACACTTGCCTCGCTGCCAGAGACTAAGTCCAAATGGTTAATGATTTCTGCACCACACTTGCCTCTCTGCCAGAGACGAAGTCCAAACGGTTAATGATTTCTCCGCCACACTTGCCTCGCTGCCAGAGACTAAGTCCAAATGGTTAATGATTTCTCCACTGCACTTGCCTCTGTGCCAGAGACGAAGTCCAAATGGTTAATGATTTCTGCACCACACTTGCCTCTCTGCCAGAGACGAAGTCCAAACGGTTAATGATTTCTCCGCCACACTTGCCTCGCTGCCAGAGACTAAGTCCAAATGGTTAATGATTTCTGCACCACACTTGCCTCGCTGCCAGAGACTAAGTCCAAATGGTTCATGATTTCTCCACTGCACTTGCCTCTGTGCCAGAGACGAAGTCCAAATGGTTAATGATTTCTGCACCACACTTGCCTCTCTGCCAGAGACGAAGTCCAAATGGTTAATGATTTCTCAGGGCCACTGTCCCATTGGTTAGCCATTTCTCCAGAGGCTTACCGAGGCCAACCTGCGATATCTCGCGGACCCGGAGGCCCCGTTGCACGTCCTGCACATTCAGTCCGAGGTGCATTGGTTACCCATTTCTCCAGAAGCTTACCGAAGGCACACCGTCACACCTCGCGGGCCCCGAGGCCACTTTCCCCGGTGCGCAAATTCAATCCGAGGTGCATTGCCCTTAGCCGCCTTCTCCGGCCGGCTTCGGGTGCGTTTCCGGGGCTCCGACCGGGGCAAATCCGGTCCCCGGGGCCAGTGGGAGCCGTCCCCGGGCACGCCCGGGCTTCCGGTCGCCGCTTTCCGTGACCGACCGAAAGACGGTAAAAAATGCCGAAAATGGACAAAAATGGCCGACGGCGGGGCCTCCTGGTCGGTTAGGCGGCAGCCTGGATCGGTCCCTGCGGACCTGGAGGCTCGAGACGGCACTCGGAGCTGTCGACCGATTCTCGACTTGCCACCTCCTACCATTCTGCAGATACCCCGCCAACCCCCCCAGCCAGCAAATGCAGCCGAGATGTCGGTCGGTAGTCCAGCCGCCGAGGAGGCCTCGAAAGCCCGCGACACCTCCTTTCGCCGTTTCCCCATCGGGAGAACCGAGGGGAAATCATTATCTAGCTCCGGCAGCCCCCCTCCAACAATTGCAACCCGCCCCGTGGCCGGGCCGATTCGCCCCGCCTAGCGGGAATGCCTCCACCGGGGGCCCGGCAGAAGCTTCGGATCCGACCTCATGGACTTCCGTCTTGGCACGGATTTCCCTCACACGGGCCCAGGGGCCACTTCCCCCGGCCTTCGGACGCAGCCGGAGGTGCATCGGGCCGAAGCCGCCTTCCCGGCCGGCTTCCGGAGGTTTCCGGGGCAAACTCCGGTCCTCCCGGCGAGGGGGAGCCTTCCCCGTGCACGCCCGGGTGTCAGGCCGCCGCTTTTCTTGACCGGCCGAAAGAGGCGAAAAATGCCGAAAATGACCAAAAATGGCCGACGGCGGGGCCTCCCGGTCGGTTTGGCGGCAGCCTGGGTCGGTCCCTGCAGACCTGGAGGCTCGAGAAGGCACTTGGCGAAGTCGACCCATTCTCGATTTGCCACCTCCTCCTATTCTGCAGATAGCCCGCCAACCTCCACAGCCAGCAAATGCAACCGTCATTCAGGCCGACGACCCTCCGGTAGTCATACCGAGGAAGAGGCACCGAAGCCCCGCCAGGCCTTCCGGATTGCACCCGCTCCCCGACCGGTTCTTTTTCAAAAAAGGGCCCAGGAGCCCGGATTATTTTAGGACGCGCTCGGGACCGCCCTGAGGGACACCGAACACCCAACCTTTCCCCGGGTCGACCCTCCCCGCCTCGGCCACCGGGGGGGGTCGAACCGGATCACCGGTTAATGATTTCCCCCTGCTCGGACTCGGCTGTTTCTCAACCGCGCTTGCCCGGCTCGGCCCCCAGCCCCGGCCCCTCACGTGGGGGCCCTGAATACGCCCCCCGGCAGCCATCTTGGCCCGCCGGCCCGGTATTTCAGGCCGTTTCGACCCTTCCCTGCCCGCTGGCTGACTGGTTCACCATGTCCCCATTCTGCGCTTAGACTTTTCAGCTGCTCGGGATGCCGGCTGATGACGGCTCCCGTACGACCGGGCGGGCGGCTCCAACTACCGGCCGGCTGCCCGGCCTGCTAACCCGTTAAGCATTTCCCCGTCCTGCACACATTCCCTGGACCTGCTGGTGTGTTCTGCAGCTAACTGCACCCCTACGACCGGGCGGGAGGCTATGATTACTGGTCGGCTGCCCTGCCAGGTAACCGCTTAACCGATTCCCCGTTTGGTACTGAGTCCCTGGACCTGCTGGTGTGTTCTGCAGTTAACTGCACCCCTATGACCGGGCGGGAGGCTGTAATTACCGGCCGGCAGCCCTGCCTGCTAACTGGCTGCCCGTGTCCCCATTCTGTCCTTAGTCCTTGGACCTGCTGGTGTGTTGTGCAGCTAACTGCACCCCTATGGCAGGCCGGCATCCCTGCCTGCTGACCGGCTGCCCGTGTCCTCATTCTGTACTTAGTCCTTGGACCTGCTGGTGTGTTCTGCAGCTAACTGCACCCCTATGACCGGGCGGGAGGCTGTAATTACCGGCCGGCAGCCCTGCCTGCTGACCGGCTGCCCGTGTCCTCATTCTGTACTTAGTCCTTGGACCTGCTGGTGTGTTCTGCAGCTAACTGCACCCCTATGACCGGGCGGGAGGCTGTAATTACCGGCCGGCAGCCCTGCCTGCTGACCGGCTGCCCGTGTCCTCATTCTGTACTTAGTCCTTGGACCTGCTGGTGTGTTCTGCAGCTGACTGCGCCTCTATTACCCGGCGGGAGGCTATAATTACCGGTCGGCTGCCTTGTCTGCTAACTGGTTCACAGGTTCCCCTGTGCTGTACATATCCCGTGGACCAGCGGCTGTGTTGTGCAGCTCAGCGCACCTTTACTACCATGCCGAAAGCCCTGAATAATGGCCGGCTACCCTGCCTGCTAACCGGTAAACCATTTGCCGCAAACCTAACCCCAGCCCTAAGCCTAACCGCTAACCCTAACCCGAACCCCGAGCCAACAATAAACTAGCCTTGTCCCCTTCCCCGACACGAACACCAAGCCAAGCCCCTAACTCTAACCCTACCCCTACCCCTGACACTTCCCCTAACCCTAACGCCCCAACCCTAACCCCAGCCCTAAGCCTAACCGCTAACCCTAACCCGAATAAAACTCCGGACCACCCGGGCGGACACCGAACACCCAGCCTTTCCCCGGTTCCACCCTCCCCGCCTCGGCCACCAGGCTCGAACCGGCTGAATGGCCAACGATATCGCTCCTGCTCGGACTTTGCTCGCTTTAAATCGCGCTTGCGCGGCTCGGCCTCCGGGCACCGCCCCGTCACGTGCGACCGCTGAATACGCCCCCCGGCAGCCATCTTGGCCCGCCGCTCCGGTATTTCAGGCCGTTTTGACCCTTCCCTGCCCGCTGCCATGCATCCGCTTGCCGGTTAATGATTTCGCCGTTCTGCACCTCGACTTTAGAGCAGCTCGGCAAGCGAAATGCTGACAGCACCCGGAGTATCGGGCCTTCGGCCAACCGCCTGCCCGGCCTCCAGGCACCGCCCCTCTCACGTGGTGACTGTGAATCCGCCCCGCCCCCGGTTGCCATTTCTTCCTTGCCGCCTCGATATTTTAAGCCGTTTCACCCTTTCCCTGCCGGCTTGCTGACAGGTTAATGATTTCCCCATTCCGCGCTTAAGACTTTTCAGCTGCTCGGGATGCCGGCTGCTGACTGCACCCGTACTACCGGCCGGCTGACCTTCCTGCTGACCGGTTAACCATTTCCACGTCCTGGACACATTCCCTGGACCTGCTGGCGTCTTCTGCAGTTTACTGCACCCGTATTACCCGGCGGGAGGCTGTAATTAACGGTCGGCTGCGCTGCCTGTTGTCTGGTTCACCATTTCCCCTTCATTACCCACTCTCAGCAGCGGCTGGGCTGTTCTGCAGCTAACGGCAGCCATAGTACCGCGTGGACGGCTCCGATTACCGGCCGGCTGCCCTGCCTGCTAACCGGTTAACCATTTCCCCTTCAGTACTTACTCTCAGCAGCCGCTTGGCTGCTCTGCAGCTACATGCAGCCGTACTACCGGGCGGGCGGGCGGGCGGGCGGGCGGCCTAAATTACCTGCCGGCTGCCGTGTCTGCTAACTGGTTGCCCGCTTTTTACATCGCACGTGGACCAGCTGGTGTGCTCTGCATCTTAGTGCACCCTTATAAGCGGGCCGGAGAGCCGGATTAACGGTCGGCTACCCTGCCTAGTAACCAGTTAACC
>JANJGN010004008.1:30000-37861 GCA_026770705.1 Isurus oxyrinchus
TTATTTTTGTTCAAAGGAAGCAACAGGTTGGCGCTCGCACGGAAGGAAGCCTGCAGCCGGCGTGCGTCGCCTGCGTTCAACAGGGTTCTGGGCACGCACTTTGGCAACCCAAGGGGACTAATGAACAGACTTTGTGTTTTATTCATCATGAAGGACACCGCCAGGTGACACTTAAGAGAATATTTCTGTTTAGGATATATATACATATATACATCTGTTCATGTCGCCACAAAATTATTGAAACCAGGGTTACCACCGGCCTGGGCCCCGGACGATTTTTCAGACCGACAACATAGCTCGGAAAGCCCGCATAAATTGCACTTACATCGTCATTTTGGACTTCCGAGAGGTCATTGGAAGGTGTTCTATTTGAAATAGTTGACCTTCCTCAAAGTCGCACTTTTTTAGGCATTTTTAAAGTGTGACCGTTGCCTTAAAATGTTCTGAAAATCGTGTCCCCGAAATTCTCCGGGTACCCCGCCAATCCCCCCGGCCAACAATTGCACCCGAGAGGTGGGGCGGTAGCCCTACCGTCCAGGAGGCCTCAAAAGCCCGCAAAGCGCCATTTTGCCGTTTCCTCTTCGGGAGAACCGAAGGGAAATCATTAATGAGCTGGACGAGTACCATGCCAAAAATTGCAACCGACCCAGCCGTCGGGCCGATTCGCTACTCTCAGGGGGAATACCCCCACTGCGAGCCGGGCAAGAGCCTCGGATTCGACGCCATACGCTTCCGTCTGAGCACGGATTTTGTTCTCCCGGGCCCAGGAGACACTTTCCACGGCCGGCGAATGCAATCTGGGGTGCATTTTATTTATTAGTTACTGATTTCTCTTCCAAACTTGCCTCTGCCACAGACTAAGTCCAAATGGTTAATGATTTCTCCGCCACACTTGCCTCGCTGCCAGAGACTAAGTCCAAACGGTTAATGATTTCTCCGCCACACTTGCCTCTCTGCCAGAGACGAAGTCCAAACGGTTAATGATTTCTCCGCCACACTTGCCTCGCTGCCAGAGACTAAGTCCAAATGGTTACTGATTTCTCCACTGCACTTGCCTCTGTGCCAGAGACGAAGTCCAAATGGTTAATGATTTCTGCACCACACTTGCCTCTCTGCCAGAGACGAAGTCCAAACGGTTAATGATTTCTCCGCCACACTTGCCTCGCTGCCAGAGACTAAGTCCAAATGGTTACTGATTTCTCCACTGCACTTGCCTCTGTGCCAGAGACGAAGTCCAAATGGTTAATGATTTCTGCACCACACTTGCCTCTCTGCCAGAGGCGAAGTCCAAATGGTTAATGATTTCTCCACTGCACTTGCCTCTGTGCCAGAGACGAAGTCCAAATGGTTAATGATTTCTGCACCACACTTGCCTCGCTGCCAGAGACTAAGTCCAAATGGTTAATGATTTCTCCACTGCACTTGCCTCTGTGCCAGAGACGAAGTCCAAATGGTTCATGATTTCTGCACCACACTTGCCTCTCTGCCAGAGACTAAGTCCAAACGGTTAATGATTTCTCCGCCACACTTGCCTCGCTGCCAGAGACTAAGTCCAAATGGTTAATGATTTCTGCACCACACTTGCCTCTCTGCCAGAGACGAAGTCCAAACGGTTAATGATTTCTCCGCCACACTTGCCTCGCTGCCAGAGACTAAGTCCAAATGGTTAATGATTTCTCCACTGCACTTGCCTCTGTGCCAGAGACGAAGTCCAAATGGTTAATGATTTCTGCACCACACTTGCCTCTCTGCCAGAGACGAAGTCCAAACGGTTAATGATTTCTCCGCCACACTTGCCTCGCTGCCAGAGACTAAGTCCAAATGGTTAATGATTTCTGCACCACACTTGCCTCGCTGCCAGAGACTAAGTCCAAATGGTTCATGATTTCTCCACTGCACTTGCCTCTGTGCCAGAGACGAAGTCCAAATGGTTAATGATTTCTGCACCACACTTGCCTCTCTGCCAGAGACGAAGTCCAAATGGTTAATGATTTCTCAGGGCCACTGTCCCATTGGTTAGCCATTTCTCCAGAGGCTTACCGAGGCCAACCTGCGATATCTCGCGGACCCGGAGGCCCCGTTGCACGTCCTGCACATTCAGTCCGAGGTGCATTGGTTACCCATTTCTCCAGAAGCTTACCGAAGGCACACCGTCACACCTCGCGGGCCCCGAGGCCACTTTCCCCGGTGCGCAAATTCAATCCGAGGTGCATTGCCCTTAGCCGCCTTCTCCGGCCGGCTTCGGGTGCGTTTCCGGGGCTCCGACCGGGGCAAATCCGGTCCCCGGGGCCAGTGGGAGCCGTCCCCGGGCACGCCCGGGCTTCCGGTCGCCGCTTTCCGTGACCGACCGAAAGACGGTAAAAAATGCCGAAAATGGACAAAAATGGCCGACGGCGGGGCCTCCTGGTCGGTTAGGCGGCAGCCTGGATCGGTCCCTGCGGACCTGGAGGCTCGAGACGGCACTCGGAGCTGTCGACCGATTCTCGACTTGCCACCTCCTACCATTCTGCAGATACCCCGCCAACCCCCCCAGCCAGCAAATGCAGCCGAGATGTCGGTCGGTAGTCCAGCCGCCGAGGAGGCCTCGAAAGCCCGCGACACCTCCTTTCGCCGTTTCCCCATCGGGAGAACCGAGGGGAAATCATTATCTAGCTCCGGCAGCCCCCCTCCAACAATTGCAACCCGCCCCGTGGCCGGGCCGATTCGCCCCGCCTAGCGGGAATGCCTCCACCGGGGGCCCGGCAGAAGCTTCGGATCCGACCTCATGGACTTCCGTCTTGGCACGGATTTCCCTCACACGGGCCCAGGGGCCACTTCCCCCGGCCTTCGGACGCAGCCGGAGGTGCATCGGGCCGAAGCCGCCTTCCCGGCCGGCTTCCGGAGGTTTCCGGGGCAAACTCCGGTCCTCCCGGCGAGGGGGAGCCTTCCCCGTGCACGCCCGGGTGTCAGGCCGCCGCTTTTCTTGACCGGCCGAAAGAGGCGAAAAATGCCGAAAATGACCAAAAATGGCCGACGGCGGGGCCTCCCGGTCGGTTTGGCGGCAGCCTGGGTCGGTCCCTGCAGACCTGGAGGCTCGAGAAGGCACTTGGCGAAGTCGACCCATTCTCGATTTGCCACCTCCTCCTATTCTGCAGATAGCCCGCCAACCTCCACAGCCAGCAAATGCAACCGTCATTCAGGCCGACGACCCTCCGGTAGTCATACCGAGGAAGAGGCACCGAAGCCCCGCCAGGCCTTCCGGATTGCACCCGCTCCCCGACCGGTTCTTTTTCAAAAAAGGGCCCAGGAGCCCGGATTATTTTAGGACGCGCTCGGGACCGCCCTGAGGGACACCGAACACCCAACCTTTCCCCGGGTCGACCCTCCCCGCCTCGGCCACCGGGGGGGGTCGAACCGGATCACCGGTTAATGATTTCCCCCTGCTCGGACTCGGCTGTTTCTCAACCGCGCTTGCCCGGCTCGGCCCCCAGCCCCGGCCCCTCACGTGGGGGCCCTGAATACGCCCCCCGGCAGCCATCTTGGCCCGCCGGCCCGGTATTTCAGGCCGTTTCGACCCTTCCCTGCCCGCTGGCTGACTGGTTCACCATGTCCCCATTCTGCGCTTAGACTTTTCAGCTGCTCGGGATGCCGGCTGATGACGGCTCCCGTACGACCGGGCGGGCGGCTCCAACTACCGGCCGGCTGCCCGGCCTGCTAACCCGTTAAGCATTTCCCCGTCCTGCACACATTCCCTGGACCTGCTGGTGTGTTCTGCAGCTAACTGCACCCCTACGACCGGGCGGGAGGCTATGATTACTGGTCGGCTGCCCTGCCAGGTAACCGCTTAACCGATTCCCCGTTTGGTACTGAGTCCCTGGACCTGCTGGTGTGTTCTGCAGTTAACTGCACCCCTATGACCGGGCGGGAGGCTGTAATTACCGGCCGGCAGCCCTGCCTGCTAACTGGCTGCCCGTGTCCCCATTCTGTCCTTAGTCCTTGGACCTGCTGGTGTGTTGTGCAGCTAACTGCACCCCTATGGCAGGCCGGCATCCCTGCCTGCTGACCGGCTGCCCGTGTCCTCATTCTGTACTTAGTCCTTGGACCTGCTGGTGTGTTCTGCAGCTAACTGCACCCCTATGACCGGGCGGGAGGCTGTAATTACCGGCCGGCAGCCCTGCCTGCTGACCGGCTGCCCGTGTCCTCATTCTGTACTTAGTCCTTGGACCTGCTGGTGTGTTCTGCAGCTAACTGCACCCCTATGACCGGGCGGGAGGCTGTAATTACCGGCCGGCAGCCCTGCCTGCTGACCGGCTGCCCGTGTCCTCATTCTGTACTTAGTCCTTGGACCTGCTGGTGTGTTCTGCAGCTGACTGCGCCTCTATTACCCGGCGGGAGGCTATAATTACCGGTCGGCTGCCTTGTCTGCTAACTGGTTCACAGGTTCCCCTGTGCTGTACATATCCCGTGGACCAGCGGCTGTGTTGTGCAGCTCAGCGCACCTTTACTACCATGCCGAAAGCCCTGAATAATGGCCGGCTACCCTGCCTGCTAACCGGTAAACCATTTGCCGCAAACCTAACCCCAGCCCTAAGCCTAACCGCTAACCCTAACCCGAACCCCGAGCCAACAATAAACTAGCCTTGTCCCCTTCCCCGACACGAACACCAAGCCAAGCCCCTAACTCTAACCCTACCCCTACCCCTGACACTTCCCCTAACCCTAACGCCCCAACCCTAACCCCAGCCCTAAGCCTAACCGCTAACCCTAACCCGAATAAAACTCCGGACCACCCGGGCGGACACCGAACACCCAGCCTTTCCCCGGTTCCACCCTCCCCGCCTCGGCCACCAGGCTCGAACCGGCTGAATGGCCAACGATATCGCTCCTGCTCGGACTTTGCTCGCTTTAAATCGCGCTTGCGCGGCTCGGCCTCCGGGCACCGCCCCGTCACGTGCGACCGCTGAATACGCCCCCCGGCAGCCATCTTGGCCCGCCGCTCCGGTATTTCAGGCCGTTTTGACCCTTCCCTGCCCGCTGCCATGCATCCGCTTGCCGGTTAATGATTTCGCCGTTCTGCACCTCGACTTTAGAGCAGCTCGGCAAGCGAAATGCTGACAGCACCCGGAGTATCGGGCCTTCGGCCAACCGCCTGCCCGGCCTCCAGGCACCGCCCCTCTCACGTGGTGACTGTGAATCCGCCCCGCCCCCGGTTGCCATTTCTTCCTTGCCGCCTCGATATTTTAAGCCGTTTCACCCTTTCCCTGCCGGCTTGCTGACAGGTTAATGATTTCCCCATTCCGCGCTTAAGACTTTTCAGCTGCTCGGGATGCCGGCTGCTGACTGCACCCGTACTACCGGCCGGCTGACCTTCCTGCTGACCGGTTAACCATTTCCACGTCCTGGACACATTCCCTGGACCTGCTGGCGTCTTCTGCAGTTTACTGCACCCGTATTACCCGGCGGGAGGCTGTAATTAACGGTCGGCTGCGCTGCCTGTTGTCTGGTTCACCATTTCCCCTTCATTACCCACTCTCAGCAGCGGCTGGGCTGTTCTGCAGCTAACGGCAGCCATAGTACCGCGTGGACGGCTCCGATTACCGGCCGGCTGCCCTGCCTGCTAACCGGTTAACCATTTCCCCTTCAGTACTTACTCTCAGCAGCCGCTTGGCTGCTCTGCAGCTACATGCAGCCGTACTACCGGGCGGGCGGGCGGGCGGGCGGGCGGCCTAAATTACCTGCCGGCTGCCGTGTCTGCTAACTGGTTGCCCGCTTTTTACATCGCACGTGGACCAGCTGGTGTGCTCTGCATCTTAGTGCACCCTTATAAGCGGGCCGGAGAGCCGGATTAACGGTCGGCTACCCTGCCTAGTAACCAGTTAACCATTTGCCGCAACCCGAAGCCTAACCCCTAACCCTAACCCGTACCCTAACCCCTAACCCCCTGAAACTTACCCAAACCCCATCCCCGACCCCAACACCAACACTCACAATCCCGGCTACCAATCCGCCGCCTTCGCCACCATTCCCGCGCCGGCACACTCTTGCAACGCCACCAACATCAACCCTCTTCCAGCCCCCAGCCTTCCCTAACAAAACAGCCTCTCCACCCAACACCGACCCCAATCCACTCTGCCCATCCGGCAATGGCGACGCTCTGCCCGGCCAACACCGCCACATCCACCCGCTTGCTGCTCGGACCTCCCACGCCCTCGCTAAGCCTATGCCTTACAAGCTGACAATCCCTTCCAGCTCACCGCACCCGAAACCCCCTTGCCAGCCATTCAACCCCGTTAACTCCCGCCCTTCCATCATCACCGACCCAAAATCCACATTCCCACCCCGCCCAAGAGCTGCTCTGGCACGGCCACGCTCCCCAGATTGCCCCCCTTAGGCGTATATTAAGCCCGCCTCCACTCATTAGAGCCAAACCGCGCGGAAAAGTGACGGGGGAAATCATTAACCAGTCTCACCTGAGCAAAGGGGAAATCATTAACCAATTCAGCTTGCAGGGTAAATCATTAACCAGGTACACTTTAATTTGCTGCCTTCCTTCATCACCGAAACGATTCCAATTCCCACCCCCTTCAAGAGCTCTGCTAGGACGGCATCGTGCCCCAGGTTGCTCCCCTTAGGCGTATATTAAGCCCGCCTCCACTCATTAGAGCCAAACCGCGCGGAAAAGTGACGGGGGAAATCATTAACCAGTCTCACCTGAGCAAAGGGGAAATCATTAACCAATTCAGCTTGCAGGGTAAATCATTAACCAGGTACACTTTAATTTGCTGCCTTCCTTCATCACCGAAACGATTCCAATTCCCACCCCCTTCAAGAGCTCTGCTAGGACGGCATCGTGCCCCAGGTTGCTCCCCTTAGGCGTATATTAAGCCCGCCTCCACTCATTAGAGCCAAACCGCGCGGAAAAGTGACGGGGGAAATCATTAACCAGTCTCACCTGAGCAAAGGGGAAATCATTAACCAATTCCGCTTGCAGGGTAAATCATTAACCAGGTACACTTTAATTTGCTGCCTTCCTTCATCACCGAAACGATTCCAATTCCCACCCCCTTCAAGAGCTCTGCTAGGACGGCATCGTGCCCCAGGTTGCTCCCCTTAGGCGTATATTAAGCCCGCCTCCACTGATTAGAGGCAAGCCGCGCGGAGAAGTGACCGGGGAAATCATTAACCGGTTTGACTTGACGAAGTGGAAAATCATTAACCAATGCTGCCCAGACAACAGGGGAACTCATAAACCAATTCGACCTAGACAGCAGGGGAACTCACAAACCAATTCTGCCCAGACCACAGGGGAAATCAGCAACCGCTGGCTCCTCAGAGACGAAGAGAGAACTAATCAACCGATCACGCCTGTCTGTCTAAATGGCCAACTCATTAACCGACACAGAGGACAAATCATTAACCGGGTCACTTTGAAATTTTTTTCCCTCCCCAAACTGCCGAGATAAATCATTAACCAGTGAGACTTGGGAGGGAGGAGAAAAGAGAGGCGGACGTGTGCCTGCAGCCGAACACCTGGCCAGGGTGACCGACTCCAGATACCACTCCGGCACTTGGACGGAAAGAGCACGTGCATCCGTAGAAGACCCCCGAACTGCAAACTGGCCAGGAAGCAGAAGGGGGTGCTCCGCACGGGGCAACGTGCCCTCCCCGAGGAAGGGCGCGGCGTGGACCGGAAAAAGGAGGTGGGCGCTTGTCCTCCCGCGAGGAGCACCGTGGTGCACCACCTCGCCTCCCCCCCCTCACATCTCGCCCCAAACTACCCGCACAGCTAGACCAGACACAAGACAGCAACCCCGCCGTTGCCCCCACACCCCAAAGCCTTGCCGGCGAGTAGCGACCTCGCACGGAGGCAGTGGAGCTGGTA
>JANJGN010004009.1:0-37846 GCA_026770705.1 Isurus oxyrinchus
TACACAGAATCATTGACACAAATAGACCGAATTCGTGACACAAGTACACAGAATCATCACCACAAATACAAAGATCCCTGATAGAAATACACAGAATCACTGACACAAATACCCAAAATCACTGACACAAGTACACAGAATCACTGACACAAGTACACAGAATCCCTAGCACAAATACACAGAATCACTGACACAAATGCACAGAATCACTGACACAAATACATAGAATCACTGACACAAATACACAGAATCAATGACACATGTATACAGAATCCATGACACAAATATACAGATACATGACACAAATACACAGAATCATCAACACAAATACAAAGAATCCCTGACACAAATACAAAGAATCCCTGACACAAATACAAAGAATCACTGACACAAATACACAGAATCACCAACACAAATACCCAAAATCACTGACACAATTACACAGAATCACTGACACAAGTACACAGAATCCCTGGCACAAATACACAGAATCACTGACACAAATACACAGAATCACCAACACAAATACAAAGAATCCCTGATACAAACACACAGAATTACTGACACAAATACACAGAATACGTGACACAAATACACAGAATCACCACCACAAATACATGGAATCCCTGACACAAATACCCAGAATCATTGACACAAATACACAGAATACGTGACACATATACACAGATTCCGTGACACAAATACACAGAATGACTGACTCAAAACACAGAATTCGTGACACAAATACACAGAATCACTGACACAAGTACACAGAATCCGTGACGCAAATACACAGAATCACTGAAACAGATGCACAGAATCACCAACACAAATACCCAAAATCACTGACACAAGTACACAGAATCACTGACACAAGTACACAGAATCCCTGGCACAAATACACAGAATCACTGACACAAATACACAGAATCACCAACACAAATACAAAGAATCCCTGACACAAATACACAGAATCACTGACACAAATACACAGAATCACTGACACAAATATATAGAATCACTGACACAAATACACAGAATCACTGACACATGTATACAGATTCCATGACACAAATACACAGAATCATCAACACAAATACAAAGAATCCCTGACACAAATACAAAGAATCCATGACACAAATACAAAGAATCCCTGACACAAATACACAGAATCATTGACACAAATACACAGAATCCGTGACACAAATACACAGAATCCATGACACAAGTACACAGAATCACCAACACAAATAGAAAGAATCCCTGACACAAATACACAGAATCTTTGACACAAATAGACCGAATTCGTGACACAAGTACACAGAATCATCACCACAAATACAAAGATCCCTGACACAAGTACACAGAATCACTGACACAAATATCCAAAATCACTGACACAAGTACACAGAATCACTGACACAAGTACACAGAATCCCTAGCACAAATAGACAGAATCACTGACACAAATACAAAGAATCCCTGATACAAATACACAGAATCACTGACATAAATACACAGAATCACTGACACAAATGCACAGAATCACCAACACAAGTACACAGAATCACTGACACAAATACACAGAATCACTCACACAAGTACACAGAATCCGTGACACAAATACACAGAATCCATGACACAAATACACAGAATCACCAACACAAATAGAAAGAATCCCTGACACAAATAGACAGAATCATTGACACAAATAGACCGAATTCGTGACACAAGTACACAGAATCATCACCACAAATACAAAGATCCCTGATAGAAATACACAGAATCACTGACACAAATACCCAAAATCACTGACACAAGTACACAGAATCACTGACACAAGTACACAGAATCCCTAGCACAAATACACAGAATCACTGACACAAATGCACAGAATCACTGACACAAATACATAGAATCACTGACACAAATACACAGAATCAATGACACATGTATACAGAATCCATGACACAAATATACAGATACATGACACAAATACACAGAATCATCAACACAAATACAAAGAATCCCTGACACAAATACAAAGAATCCCTGACACAAATACAAAGAATCACTGACACAAATACACAGAATCACCAACACAAATACCCAAAATCACTGACACAATTACACAGAATCACTGACACAAGTACACAGAATCCCTGGCACAAATACACAGAATCACTGACACAAATACACAGAATCACCAACACAAATACAAAGAATCCCTGATACAAACACACAGAATTACTGACACAAATACACAGAATACGTGACACAAATACACAGAATCACCACCACAAATACATGGAATCCCTGACACAAATACCCAGAATCATTGACACAAATACACAGAATACGTGACACATATACACAGATTCCGTGACACAAATACACAGAATGACTGACTCAAAACACAGAATTTGTGACACAAATACACAGAATCACTGACACAAGTACACAGAATCCGTGACGCAAATACACAGAATCACTGAAACAGATGCACAGAATCACCAACACAAATACCCAAAATCACTGACACAAGTACACAGAATCACTGACACAAGTACACAGAATCCCTGGCACAAATACACAGAATCACTGACACAAATACACAGAATCACCAACACAAATACAAAGAATCCCTGACACAAATACACAGAATCACTGACACAAATACACAGAATCACTGACACAAATATATAGAATCACTGACACAAATACACAGAATCACTGACACATGTATACAGATTCCATGACACAAATACACAGAATCATCAACACAAATACAAAGAATCCCTGACACAAATACAAAGAATCCATGACACAAATACAAAGAATCCCTGACACAAATACACAGAATCATTGACACAAATACACAGAATCCGTGACACAAATACACAGAATCCATGACACAAGTACACAGAATCACCAACACAAATAGAAAGAATCCCTGACACAAATACACAGAATCATTGACACAAATAGACCGAATTCGTGACACAAGTACTCAGAATCATCACCACAAATACAAAGATCCCTGACACAAGTACACAGAATCACTGACACAAATATCCAAAATCACTGACACAAGTACACAGAATCCCTAGCACAAATAGACAGAATCACTGACACAAATACAAAGAATCCCTGATACAAATACACAGAATCACTGACATAAATACACAGAATCACTGACACAAATGCACAGAATCACCAACACAAGTACACAGAATCACTGACACAAATACACAGAATCACTCACACAAGTACACAGAATCCGTGACACAAATACACAGAATCCATGACACAAATACACAGAATCACCAACACAAATAGAAAGAATCCCTGACACAAATACACAGAATCATTGACACAAATAGACCGAATTCGTGACACAAGTACACAGAATCATCACCACAAATACAAAGATCCCTGATAGAAATACACAGAATCACTGACACAAATACCCAAAATCACTGACACAAGTACACAGAATCACTGACACAAGTACACAGAATCCCTAGCACAAATACACAGAATCACTGACACAAATGCACAGAATCACTGACACAAATACATAGAATCACAGACACAAATACACAGAATCAATGACACATGTATACAGAATCCATGACACAAATATACAGATACATGACACAAATACACAGAATCATCAACACAAATACAAAGAATCCCTGACACAAATACAAAGAATCCCTGACACAAATACAAAGAATCACTGACACAAATACACAGAATCACCAACACAAATACCCAAAATCACTGACACAATTACACAGAATCACTGACACAAGTACACAGAATCCCTGGCACAAATACACAGAATCACTGACACAAATACACAGAATCACCAACACAAATACAAAGAATCCCTGACACAAATACACAGAATCACTGACACAAATACACAGAATCACTGACACAAATATATAGAATCACTGACACAAATACACAGAATCACTGACACTTGTATACAGATTCCATGACACAAATACACAGAATCATCAACACAAATACAAAGAATCCCTGACACAAATACAAATAATCCATGACACAAATACAAAGAATCCCTGACACAAATACACAGAATCATTGACACAAATACACAGAATCCGTGACACAAATACACAGAATCCATAGCACAAATACACAGAATCACTGACACAAATACACAGAATCACTGAAAGAAGTACACAAAATTTGTGACACAAATACACAGAATCCCCAACACAAATACATGAAATCCCTGACACAAATACCCAGAATCATTGACACAAATACACAGAATACGTGACACATATACACAGATTTCGTGACACAAATACACAGAATGACTGACTCAAATACACAGAATCCGTGACACAAATACACAGAATCACTGACACAAGTACACAGAATCCATGACACAAGTACACAGAATCCGTGACACAAATACTCAGAATCACTGAAACAGATGCACAGAATCACCAACACAAATACCCAAAATCACTGACACAAGTACACAGAATCACTGACACAAGTAGACAGAATCCCTGGCACAAATACACAGAATCACTGACACAAATACACAGAATCACCAACACAAAACAAAGAATCCCTGACAAAATACACAGAATCACTGACACAAATACACAGAATCACTGACACAAATATATAGAATCACTGACACAAATACACAGAATCACTGACACATGTATACAGATTCCATGACACAAATACACAGAATCATCAACACAAATACAAAGAATCCCTGACACAAATACAAAGAATCCATGACACAAATACAAAGAATCCCTGACACAAATACACAGAATCATTGACACAAATACACAGAATCCGTGACACAAATACACAGAATCCATGACACAAGTACACAGAATCTCCAACACAAATAGAAAGAATCCCTGACACAAATACACAGAATCATTGACACAAATAGACCGAATTCGTGACACAAGTACACAGAATCATCACCACAAATACAAAGATCCCTGATAGAAATACACAGAATCACTGACACAAATACCCAAAATCACTGACACAAGTACACAGAATCACTGACACAAGTACACAGAATCCCTAGCACAAATACACAGAATCACTGACACAAATGCACAGAATCACTGACACAAATACATAGAATCACTGACACAAATACACAGAATCAATGACACATGTATACAGAATCCATGACACAAATATACAGATACATGACACAAATACACAGAATCATCAACACAAATACAAAGAATCCCTGACACAAATACAAAGAATCCCTGACACAAATACAAAGAATCACTGACACAAATACACAGAATCACCAACACAAATACCCAAAATCACTGACACAATTACACAGAATCACTGACACAAGTACACAGAATCCCTGGCACAAATACACAGAATCACTGACACAAATACACAGAATCACCAACACAAATACAAAGAATCCCTGATACAAACACACAGAATTACTGACACAAATACACAGAATACGTGACACAAATACACAGAATCACCACCACAAATACATGGAATCCCTGACACAAATACCCAGAATCATTGACACAAATACACAGAATACGTGACACATATACACAGATTCCGTGACACAAATACACAGAATGACTGACTCAAAACACAGAATTCGTGACACAAATACACAGAATCACTGACACAAGTACACAGAATCCGTGACGCAAATACACAGAATCACTGAAACAGATGCACAGAATCACCAACACAAATACCCAAAATCACTGACACAAGTACACAGAATCACTGACACAAGTACACAGAATCCCTGGCACAAATACACAGAATCACTGACACAAATACACAGAATCACCAACACAAATACAAAGAATCCCTGACACAAATACACAGAATCACTGACACAAATACACAGAATCACTGACACAAATATATAGAATCACTGACACAAATACACAGAATCACTGACACATGTATACAGATTCCATGACACAAATACACAGAATCATCAACACAAATACAAAGAATCCCTGACACAAATACAAAGAATCCATGACACAAATACAAAGAATCCCTGACACAAATACACAGAATCATTGACACAAATACACAGAATCCGTGACACAAATACACAGAATCCATGACACAAGTACACAGAATCACCAACACAAATAGAAAGAATCCCTGACACAAATACACAGAATCTTTGACACAAATAGACCGAATTCGTGACACAAGTACACAGAATCATCACCACAAATACAAAGATCCCTGACACAAGTACACAGAATCACTGACACAAATATCCAAAATCACTGACACAAGTACACAGAATCACTGACACAAGTACACAGAATCCCTAGCACAAATAGACAGAATCACTGACACAAATACAAAGAATCCCTGATACAAATACACAGAATCACTGACATAAATACACAGAATCACTGACACAAATGCACAGAATCACCAACACAAGTACACAGAATCACTGACACAAATACACAGAATCACTCACACAAGTACACAGAATCCGTGACACAAATACACAGAATCCATGACACAAATACACAGAATCACCAACACAAATAGAAAGAATCCCTGACACAAATAGACAGAATCATTGACACAAATAGACCGAATTCGTGACACAAGTACACAGAATCATCACCACAAATACAAAGATCCCTGATAGAAATACACAGAATCACTGACACAAATACCCAAAATCACTGACACAAGTACACAGAATCACTGACACAAGTACACAGAATCCCTAGCACAAATACACAGAATCACTGACACAAATGCACAGAATCACTGACACAAATACATAGAATCACTGACACAAATACACAGAATCAATGACACATGTATACAGAATCCATGACACAAATATACAGATACATGACACAAATACACAGAATCATCAACACAAATACAAAGAATCCCTGACACAAATACAAAGAATCCCTGACACAAATACAAAGAATCACTGACACAAATACACAGAATCACCAACACAAATACCCAAAATCACTGACACAATTACACAGAATCACTGACACAAGTACACAGAATCCCTGGCACAAATACACAGAATCACTGACACAAATACACAGAATCACCAACACAAATACAAAGAATCCCTGATACAAACACACAGAATTACTGACACAAATACACAGAATACGTGACACAAATACACAGAATCACCACCACAAATACATGGAATCCCTGACACAAATACCCAGAATCATTGACACAAATACACAGAATACGTGACACATATACACAGATTCCGTGACACAAATACACAGAATGATTGACTCAAAACACAGAATTTGTGACACAAATACACAGAATCACTGACACAAGTACACAGAATCCGTGACGCAAATACACAGAATCACTGAAACAGATGCACAGAATCACCAACACAAATACCCAAAATCACTGACACAAGTACACAGAATCACTGACACAAGTACACAGAATCCCTGGCACAAATACACAGAATCACTGACACAAATACACAGAATCACCAACACAAATACAAAGAATCCCTGACACAAATACACAGAATCACTGACACAAATACACAGAATCACTGACACAAATATATAGAATCACTGACACAAATACACAGAATCACTGACACATGTATACAGATTCCATGACACAAATACACAGAATCATCAACACAAATACAAAGAATCCCTGACACAAATACAAAGAATCCATGACACAAATACAAAGAATCCCTGACACAAATACACAGAATCATTGACACAAATACACAGAATCCGTGACACAAATACACAGAATCCATGACACAAGTACACAGAATCACCAACACAAATAGAAAGAATCCCTGACACAAATACACAGAATCATTGACACAAATAGACCGAATTCGTGACACAAGTACTCAGAATCATCACCACAAATACAAAGATCCCTGACACAAGTACACAGAATCACTGACACAAATATCCAAAATCACTGACACAAGTACACAGAATCCCTAGCACAAATAGACAGAATCACTGACACAAATACAAAGAATCCCTGATACAAATACACAGAATCACTGACATAAATACACAGAATCACTGACACAAATGCACAGAATCACCAACACAAGTACACAGAATCACTGACACAAATACACAGAATCACTCACACAAGTACACAGAATCCGTGACACAAATACACAGAATCCATGACACAAATACACAGAATCACCAACACAAATAGAAAGAATCCCTGACACAAATACACAGAATCATTGACACAAATAGACCGAATTCGTGACACAAGTACACAGAATCATCACCACAAATACAAAGATCCCTGATAGAAATACACAGAATCACTGACACAAATACCCAAAATCACTGACACAAGTACACAGAATCACTGACACAAGTACACAGAATCCCTAGCACAAATACACAGAATCACTGACACAAATGCACAGAATCACTGACACAAATACATAGAATCACAGACACAAATACACAGAATCAATGACACATGTATACAGAATCCATGACACAAATATACAGATACATGACACAAATACACAGAATCATCAACACAAATACAAAGAATCCCTGACACAAATACAAAGAATCCCTGACACAAATACAAAGAATCACTGACACAAATACACAGAATCACCAACACAAATACCCAAAATCACTGACACAATTACACAGAATCACTGACACAAGTACACAGAATCCCTGGCACAAATACACAGAATCACTGACACAAATACACAGAATCACCAACACAAATACAAAGAATCCCTGACACAAATACACAGAATCACTGACACAAATACACAGAATCACTGACACAAATATATAGAATCACTGACACAAATACACAGAATCACTGACACTTGTATACAGATTCCATGACACAAATACACAGAATCATCAACACAAATACAAAGAATCCCTGACACAAATACAAATAATCCATGACACAAATACAAAGAATCCCTGACACAAATACACAGAATCATTGACACAAATACACAGAATCCGTGACACAAATACACAGAATCCATAGCACAAATACACAGAATCACTGACACAAATACACAGAATCACTGAAAGAAGTACACAAAATTTGTGACACAAATACACAGAATCCCCAACACAAATACATGAAATCCCTGACACAAATACCCAGAATCATTGACACAAATACACAGAATACGTGACACATATACACAGATTTCGTGACACAAATACACAGAATGACTGACTCAAATACACAGAATCCGTGACACAAATACACAGAATCACTGACACAAGTACACAGAATCACTGACACAAGTACACAGAATCCGTGACACAAATACTCAGAATCACTGAAACAGATGCACAGAATCACCAACACAAATACCCAAAATCACTGACACAAGTACACAGAATCACTGACACAAGTAGACAGAATCCCTGGCACAAATACACAGAATCACTGACACAAATACACAGAATCACCAACACAAAACAAAGAATCCCTGACAAAATACACAGAATCACTGACACAAATACACAGAATCACTGACACAAATATATAGAATCACTGACACAAATACACAGAATCACTGACACATGTATACAGATTCCATGACACAAATACACAGAATCATCAACACAAATACAAAGAATCCCTGACACAAATACAAAGAATCCATGACACAAATACAAAGAATCCCTGACACAAATACACAGAATCATTGACACAAATACACAGAATCCGTGACACAAATACACAGAATCCATGACACAAGTACACAGAATCTCCAACACAAATAGAAAGAATCCCTGACACAAATACACAGAATCATTGACACAAATAGACCGAATTCGTGACACAAGTACACAGAATCATCACCACAAATACAAAGATCCCTGATAGAAATACACAGAATCACTGACACAAATACCCAAAATCACTGACACAAGTACACAGAATCACTGACACAAGTACACAGAATCCCTAGCACAAATACACAGAATCACTGACACAAATGCACAGAATCACTGACACAAATACATAGAATCACTGACACAAATACACAGAATCAATGACACATGTATACAGAATCCATGACACAAATATACAGATACATGACACAAATACACAGAATCATCAACACAAATACAAAGAATCCCTGACACAAATACAAAGAATCCCTGACACAAATACAAAGAATCACTGACACAAATACACAGAATCACCAACACAAATACCCAAAATCACTGACACAATTACACAGAATCACTGACACAAGTACACAGAATCCCTGGCACAAATACACAGAATCACTGACACAAATACACAGAATCACCAACACAAATACAAAGAATCCCTGATACAAACACACAGAATTACTGACACAAATACACAGAATACGTGACACAAATACACAGAATCACCACCACAAATACATGGAATCCCTGACACAAATACCCAGAATCATTGACACAAATACACAGAATACGTGACACATATACACAGATTCCGTGACACAAATACACAGAATGACTGACTCAAAACACAGAATTCGTGACACAAATACACAGAATCACTGACACAAGTACACAGAATCCGTGACGCAAATACACAGAATCACTGAAACAGATGCACAGAATCACCAACACAAATACCCAAAATCACTGACACAAGTACACAGAATCACTGACACAAGTACACAGAATCCCTGGCACAAATACACAGAATCACTGACACAAATACACAGAATCACCAACACAAATACAAAGAATCCCTGACACAAATACACAGAATCACTGACACAAATACACAGAATCACTGACACAAATATATAGAATCACTGACACAAATACACAGAATCACTGACACATGTATACAGATTCCATGACACAAATACACAGAATCATCAACACAAATACAAAGAATCCCTGACACAAATACAAAGAATCCATGACACAAATACAAAGAATCCCTGACACAAATACACAGAATCATTGACACAAATACACAGAATCCGTGACACAAATACACAGAATCCATGACACAAGTACACAGAATCACCAACACAAATAGAAAGAATCCCTGACACAAATACACAGAATCTTTGACACAAATAGACCGAATTCGTGACACAAGTACACAGAATCATCACCACAAATACAAAGATCCCTGACACAAGTACACAGAATCACTGACACAAATATCCAAAATCACTGACACAAGTACACAGAATCACTGACACAAGTACACAGAATCCCTAGCACAAATAGACAGAATCACTGACACAAATACAAAGAATCCCTGATACAAATACACAGAATCACTGACATAAATACACAGAATCACTGACACAAATGCACAGAATCACCAACACAAGTACACAGAATCACTGACACAAATACACAGAATCACTCACACAAGTACACAGAATCCGTGACACAAATACACAGAATCCATGACACAAATACAGAGAATCACCAACACAAATAGAAAGAATCCCTGACACAAATACACAGAAACATTGACACAAATAGACCGAATTCGTGACACAAGTACACAGAATCATCACCACAAATACAAAGATCCCTGTCACAAATACACAGAATCACTGACACAAATACCCAAAATCACTGACACAAGTACACAGAATCACTGACACAAGTACACAGAATCCCTAGCACAAATACACAGAATCACTGACACAAATGCACAGAATCACTGACACAAATACATAGAATCACTGACACAAATACACAGAATCAATGACACATGTATACAGAATCCATGACACAAATATACAGATACATGACACAAATACACAGAATCATCAACACAAATACAAAGAATCCCTGACACAAATACAAAGAATCCCTGACACAAATACAAAGAATCACTGACACAAATACACAGAATCACCAACACAAATACCCAAAATCACTGACACAATTACACAGAATCACTGACACAAGTACACAGAATCCCTGGCACAAATACACAGAATCACTGACACAAATACACAGAATCACCAACACAAATACAAAGAATCCCTGACACAAATACACAGAATCACTGACACAAATACACAGAATCACTGACACAAATATATAGAATCACTGACACAAATACACAGAATCACTGACACTTGTATACAGATTCCATGACACAAATACACAGAATCATCAACACAAATACAAAGAATCCCTGACACAAATACAAATAATCCATGACACAAATACAAAGAATCCCTGACACAAATACACAGAATCATTGACACAAATACACAGAATCCGTGACACAAATACACAGAATCCATAGCACAAATACACAGAATCACTGACACAAATACACAGAATCACTGAAAGAAGTACACAAAATCTGTGACACAAATACACAGAATCCCCAACACAAATACATGAAATCCCTGACACAAATACCCAGAATCATTGACACAAATACACAGAATACGTGACACATATACACAGATTTCGTGACACAAATACACAGAATGACTGACTCAAATACACAGAATCCGTGACACAAATACACAGAATCACTGACACAAGTACACAGAATCCATGACACAAGTACACAGAATCCGTGACACAAATACTCAGAATCACTGAAATAGATGCACAGAATCACCACACAAATACCCAAAATCACTGACACAAGTACACAGAATCACTGACACAAGTACACAGAATCCCTGGCACAAATACACAGAATCACTGACACAAATACACAGAATCACCAACACAAAACAAAGAATCCCTGACAAAATACACAGAATCACTGACACAAATACACAGAATCACTGACACAAATATATAGAATCACTGACACAAATACACAGAATCACTGACACATGTATACAGATTCCATGACACAAATACACAGAATCATCAACACAAATACAAAGAATCCCTGACACAAATACAAAGAATCCATGACACAAATACAAAGAATCCCTGACACAAATACACAGAATCATTGACACAAATACACAGAATCCGTGACACAAATACACAGAATCCATGACACAAGTACACAGAATCTCCAACACAAATACAAAGAATCCCTGACACAAATACACAGAATCATTGACACAAATAGACCGAATTCGTGACACAAGTACACAGAATCATCACCACAAATACAAAGATCCCTGATAGAAATACACAGAATCACTGACACAAATACCCAAAATCACTGACACAAGTACACAGAATCACTGACACAAGTACACAGAATCCCTAGCACAAATACACAGAATCACTGACACAAATGCACAGAATCACTGACACAAATACATAGAATCACTGACACAAATACACAGAATCAATGACACATGTATACAGAATCCATGACACAAATATACAGATACATGACACAAATACACAGAATCATCAACACAAATACAAAGAATCCCTGACACAAATACAAAGAATCCCTGACACAAATACAAAGAATCACTGACACAAATACACAGAATCACCAACACAAATACCCAAAATCACTGACACAATTACACAGAATCACTGACACAAGTACACAGAATCCCTGGCACAAATACACAGAATCACTGACACAAATACACAGAATCACCAACACAAATACAAAGAATCCCTGATACAAACACACAGAATTACTGACACAAATACACAGAATACGTGACACAAATACACAGAATCACCACCACAAATACATGGAATCCCTGACACAAATACCCAGAATCATTGACACAAATACACAGAATACGTGACACATATACACAGATTCCGTGACACAAATACACAGAATGACTGACTCAAAACACAGAATTCGTGACACAAATACACAGAATCACTGACACAAGTACACAGAATCCGTGACGCAAATACACAGAATCACTGAAACAGATGCACAGAATCACCAACACAAATACCCAAAATCACTGACACAAGTACACAGAATCACTGACACAAGTACACAGAATCCCTGGCACAAATACACAGAATCACTGACACAAATACACAGAATCACCAACACAAATACAAAGAATCCCTGACACAAATACACAGAATCACTGACACAAATACACAGAATCACTGACACAAATATATAGAATCACTGACACAAATACACAGAATCACTGACACATGTATACAGATTCCATGACACAAATACACAGAATCATCAACACAAATACAAAGAATCCCAGACACAAATACAAAGAATCCATGACACAAATACAAAGAATCCCTGACACAAATACACAGAATCATTGACACAAATACACAGAATCCGTGACACAAATACACAGAATCCATGACACAAGTACACAGAATCACCAACACAAATAGAAAGAATCCCTGACACAAATACACAGAATCATTGACACAAATAGACCGAATTCGTGACACAAGTACACAGAATCATCACCACAAATACAAAGATCCCTGACACAAGTACACAGAATCACTGACACAAATATCCAAAATCACTGACACAAGTACACAGAATCACTGACACAAGTACACAGAATCCCTAGCACAAATACACAGAATCACTGACACAAATACAAAGAATCCCTGATACAAATACACAGAATCACTGACATAAATACACAGAATCACTGACACAAATGCACAGAATCACCAACACAAGTACACAGAATCACTGACACAAATACACAGAATCACTCACACAAGTACACAGAATCCGTGACACAAATACACAGAATCCATGACACAAATACACAGAATCACCAACACAAATAGAAAGAATCCCTGACACAAATACACAGAATCATTGACACAAATAGACCGAATTCGTGACACAAGTACACAGAATCATCACCACAAATACAAAGATCCCTGTCACAAATACACAGAATCACTGACACAAATACACAGAATCACTGACACAAATACACAGAATTCGTGACACAAATACACAGAATCACCAACACAAATACACAGAATCACTGACACAAATACACAGAATCCGTGACACAAATACACAGAATCCCTAGCACAAATACACAGAATCACTGACACAAATACACAGAATCACTGACAAAAGTACACAGAATCAGTGACACAAGTACACAGAATCCCTAGCACAAATATACAGAATCACTGACACAAATACAATGAATCACCAACACAATTACAAAGAATCCCTGACACAAATACACAGAATCACTGACACAAATACATAGAATCACTGCCACAAATACACAGAATCACTGACACAAGTACACAGAATCCATCACACAAATACACAGAATCCATGACAGAAAAACACAGAATCATCAGCACAAATACAAAGAGATCCTGACACAAATACAAAGAATCCCTGACACAAATATAAAGAATACCTGACACAAATACAAAGAATCCCTGACACAAATACAGAGAATCATTGACACCAATACACAGAATCACTGACACAAATACACAGAAGCACCGACACAAATACAAAGAATCCCTGATACAAACACACAGAATTACTGACACAAATACACAGAATTCGTAACACAAATACACAGAATCACCACCACAAATACATGGAATCCCTGACGCAAATACCCAGAATCATTGACACAAATACACAGAATCCGTGACACAAATACACAGAATCACTGACACAAGCACACAGAATCCATGACACAAGAACACAGAATCTGTCACACAAATACACAGAATCACTGAAACAGATGCACAGAATCACTGACACAAATACACAGAATCACTGACATAAATACACAGAATCACTGACACAAATACACAGAATCACTGACATAAATACACAGAATCACTGACACAAATGCACAGAATCACCAGCACAAATGCACAGAATCACTGACACAAATGCACAGAATCACTGACACAAATACATAGAATCACTGACACAAATACACAGAATCACTGACACATGTATACAGAATCCATGACACAAATATACAGAATCCATGACACAAATACACAGAATCATCAACACAAATACAAAGAATCCCTGACAGAAATACAAAGAATCCATGACACAAATACAAAGAATCACTGACACAAATACAAAGAATCACCAACACAAATACCCAAAATCACACAAGTACACAGAATCACTGACACAAGTACACAGAATCCCTGGCACAAATACACAGAATCACTGACACAAATACACAGAATCACCAACACAAATACAAAGAATCCCTGACACAAATACACAGAATCATCAACACAAATACAAAGAATCCCTGACAGAAATACAAAGAATCCATGACACAAATACAAAGAATCCCTGACACAAATACACAGAATCATTGACACAAATACACAGAATCACTGACACAAATACACAGAATCCCTAGCACAAAATACACAGAATCACTGACACAAATACACAGAATCACTGACAAAAGTACACAAAATCTGTGACACAAATACACAGAATCCCCAACAAAAATACACAGAATCCCTGGCACAAATACACAGAATCACTGACACAAATACACAGAATCACCAACACAAATACAAAGAATCCCTGACACAAATACACAGAATCATCAACACAAGTACAAAGAATCCCTGACACAAATACAAAGAATCCATGACACAAATACAAAGAATCCCTGACACAAATACACAGAATCATTGACACAAATACACAGAATCACTGACACAAATACACAGAATCCCTAGCACAAATACACAGAATCACTGACACAAATACACAGAATCACTGACAAAAGTACACAAAATCTGTGACACAAATACACAGAATCCCCAACACAAATACACAGAATCACTGACACAAATACCCAGAATCACTGACACAAGTACACAGAATCAGTGACACAAGTACACAGAATCCCTGACACAAGTACACAGAATCACTGACACCAATACACAGAATCACTGACACAAATACACAGAAGCACCGACACAAATACAAAGAATCCCTGATACAAACGCACAGAATTACTGACACAAATACACAGAATTCGTGACACAAATACACAGAATCACCACCACAAATACATGGGAATCCCTGACACAAATACCCAGAATCATTGACACAAATACACAGAATTCGTGACACATATACACAGATTCCGTGGACACAAATACACAGAATGACTGACTCAAATACACAGAATCCGTGACACAAATACACAGAATCACTGACACAAGTACACAGAATCAATGACACAAGTACACAGAGTCTGTCACACAAATACACAGAATCACTGAAACAGATGCACAGAATCACTGACACAAATACACAGAATCACTGACATAAATACACAGAATCCACTGACACAAATACACAGAATCACTGACATAAATACACAGAATCACTGACACAAATGCACAGAATCACCAACACAAGTACACAGAATCACTGACACAAATACACAGAATCATTCACACAAGTACACAGAATCACTGACACAAATAGACAGAATCCATGACACAAATACACAGAATCACTAACACAAGTACACAGAATCCCTAGCACAAATGCACAGAATCACTGACACAAATGCACAGAATCACTGACACAAATACATAGAATCACTGACACAAATACACAGAATCACTGACACATGTATACAGAATCCATGACACAAATATACAGAATCCATGACACAAATACACAGAATCATCAACACAAATACAAAGAATCCCTGGCACAAATACAAAGAATCCCTGACACAAATACAAAGAATCACTGACACAAATACACAGAATCACCAACACAAATACCCAAAATCACTGACACAAGTACAGAGAATCACTGACACAAGTACACAGAATCCGTGGCACAAATACACAGAATCACTGACACAAATACACAGAATCACCAACACAAATACACAGAATCACTGACACAAATACCCAGAATCACTGACACAAGTACACAGAATCAGTGACAGAAGTACACAGAATCCCTGACACAAGTACACAGAATCACTGACACCAATACACAGAATCACTGACACAAATACACAGAAGCACCGACACAAATACAAAGAATCCCTGATACAAACGCACAGAATTACTGACACAAATACACAGAATTCGTGACACAAATACACAGAATCACCACCACAAATACATGGAATCCCTGACACAAATACCCAGAATCATTGACACAAATACACAGAATTCGTGACACATATACACAGATTCCGTGACACAAATACACAGAATGACTGACTCAAATACACAGAATCCGTGACACAAATACACAGAATCACTGACACAAGTACACAGAATCAATGACACAAGTACACAGAGTCTGTCACACAAATACACAGAATCACTGAAACAGATGCACAGAATCACTGACACAAATACACAGAATCACTGACATAAATACACAGAATCACTGACACAAATACACAGAATCACTGACATAAATACACAGAATCACTGACACAAATGCACAGAATCACCAACACAAGTACACAGAATCACTGACACAAATACACAGAATCATTCACACAAGTACACAGAATCACTGACACAAATAGACAGAATCCATGACACAAATACACAGAATCACTAACACAAGTACACAGAATCCCTAGCACAAATGCACAGAATCACTGACACAAATGCACAGAATCACTGACACAAATACATAGAATCACTGACACAAATACACAGAATCACTGACACATGTATACAGAATCCATGACACAAATATACAGAATCCATGACACAAATACACAGAATCATCAACACAAATACAAAGAATCCCTGGCACAAATACAAAGAATCCCTGACACAAATACAAAGAATCACTGACACAAATACACAGAATCACCAACACAAATACCCAAAATCACTGACACAAGTACAGAGAATCACTGACACAAGTACACAGAATCCGTGGCACAAATACACAGAATCACTGACACAAATACACAGAATCACCAACACAAATACAAAGAATCCCTGACACAAATACACAGAATCATCAACACAAATACAAAGAATCCCTGACACAAATACAAAGAATCCATGACACAAATACAAAGAATCCCTGACACAAATACACAGAATCATTGACACAAATACACAGAATCACTGACACAAATACACAGAATCCCTAGCACAAATACACAGAATCACTGACACAAATACACAGAATCACTGACAAAAGTACACAAAATCTGTGACACAAATACACAGAATCCCCAACACAAATACACAGAATCACTGACACAAATACCCAGAATCACTGACACAAGTACACAGAATCAGTGACACAAGTACACAGAATCCCTAGCACAAATATACAGAATCACTGACACAAATACAATGAATCACCAACACAATTACAAAGAATCCCTGACACAAATACACAGAATCACTGAGACATATACATAGAATCACTGGCACAAATACACAGAATCACTGACACAAGTACACAGAATCCATCACACAAATACACAGAATCCATGACACAAAAACACAGAATCATCAACACAAATAAAAAGAGATCCTGACACAAATACAAAGAAGCCCTGACACAAATATTAAGAATACCTGACACAAATACAAAGAATCCCTGACACAAATACACAGAAACACCAACACAAATACACAGAATCCCTGACACAAGTACACAGAATCACTGACACCAACACACAGAATCACTGACACAAATACACAGAAGCACCAACACAGATACAAAGAATACCTGATACAAATACACAGAATTACTGACACAATTACATAGAATTCGTGACACAAATACACAGAATCACCAACATAAATACAAAGAATCCCTGATACAAATACAAAGAATCCCTGACACAAATACACATAAACACCAACACAAATACACAGAATCCCTGACACAAGTACACAGAATCACTGACACCAACACACAGAATCACTGACACAAGTACACAGAATCACTGACACAAGTACACAGAATCACTGACACCAACACACAGAGTCACTGACACAAATACACAGAATTCGTGACATAAATACACAGAATCACCAACACAAATACACAGAATCCCTGACACAAATACACAGAATCACTGACACAAATACACAGAATCACCAACACAAATACACAGAATCCCTGACACAAATACACAGAATCCCTGACACAAATACAAACAATCCCTGACACAAATACACAGAAACACCAACACCAATACACAGAATCACTGACACAAATACACAGAAGCACCAACACAAATACAAAGAATCCCTGATACAAACACACAGAATTACTGACACAAATACACAGAATACGTGACACAAATACACAGAATCACCACCACAAATACATGGAATCCCTGACACAAATACCCAGAATCATTGACACAAATACACAGAATACGTGACACATATACACAGATTCCGTGACACAAATACACAGAATGACTGACTCAAAACACAGAATTCGTGACACAAATACACAGAATCACTGACACAAGTACACAGAATCCGTGACGCAAATACACAGAATCACTGAAACAGATGCACAGAATCACCAACACAAATACCCAAAATCACTGACACAAGTACACAGAATCACTGACACAAGTACACAGAATCCCTGGCACAAATACACAGAATCACTGACACAAATACACAGAATCACCAACACAAATACAAAGAATCCCTGACACAAATACACAGAATCACTGACACAAATACACAGAATCACTGACACAAATATATAGAATCACTGACACAAATACACAGAATCACTGACACATGTATACAGATTCCATGACACAAATACACAGAATCATCAACACAAATACAAAGAATCCCTGACACAAATACAAAGAATCCATGACACAAATACAAAGAATCCCTGACACAAATACACAGAATCATTGACACAAATACACAGAATCCGTGACACAAATACACAGAATCCATGACACAAGTACACAGAATCACCAACACAAATAGAAAGAATCCCTGACACAAATACACAGAATCATTGACACAAATAGACCGAATTCGTGACACAAGTACACAGAATCATCACCACAAATACAAAGATCCCTGACACAAGTACACAGAATCACTGACACAAATATCCAAAATCACTGACACAAGTACACAGAATCACTGACACAAGTACACAGAATCCCTAGCACAAATAGACAGAATCACTGACACAAATACAAAGAATCCCTGATACAAATACACAGAATCACTGACATAAATACACAGAATCACTGACACAAATGCACAGAATCACCAACACAAGTACACAGAATCACTGACACAAATACACAGAATCACTCACACAAGTACACAGAATCCGTGACACAAATACACAGAATCCATGACACAAATACACAGAATCACCAACACAAATAGAAAGAATCCCTGACACAAATACACAGAATCATTGACACAAATAGACCGAATTCGTGACACAAGTACACAGAATCATCACCACAAATACAAAGATCCCTGATAGAAATACACAGAATCACTGACACAAATACCCAAAATCACTGACACAAGTACACAGAATCACTGACACAAGTACACAGAATCCCTAGCACAAATACACAGAATCACTGACACAAATGCACAGAATCACTGACACAAATACATAGAATCACTGACACAAATACACAGAATCAATGACACATGTATACAGAATCCATGACACAAATATACAGATACATGACACAAATACACAGAATCATCAACACAAATACAAAGAATCCCTGACACAAATACAAAGAATCCCTGACACAAATACAAAGAATCACTGACACAAATACACAGAATCACCAACACAAATACCCAAAATCACTGACACAATTACACAGAATCACTGACACAAGTACACAGAATCCCTGGCACAAATACACAGAATCACTGACACAAATACACAGAATCACCAACACAAATACAAAGAATCCCTGATACAAACACACAGAATTACTGACACAAATACACAGAATACGTGACACAAATACACAGAATCACCACCACAAATACATGGAATCCCTGACACAAATACCCAGAATCATTGACACAAATACACAGAATACGTGACACATATACACAGATTCCGTGACACAAATACACAGAATGACTGACTCAAAACACAGAATTTGTGACACAAATACACAGAATCACTGACACAAGTACACAGAATCCGTGACGCAAATACACAGAATCACTGAAACAGATGCACAGAATCACCAACACAAATACCCAAAATCACTGACACAAGTACACAGAATCACTGACACAAGTACACAGAATCCCTGGCACAAATACACAGAATCACTGACACAAATACACAGAATCACCAACACAAATACAAAGAATCCCTGACACAAATACACAGAATCACTGACACAAATACACAGAATCACTGACACAAATATATAGAATCACTGACACAAATACACAGAATCACTGACACATGTATACAGATTCCATGACACAAATACACAGAATCATCAACACAAATACAAAGAATCCCTGACACAAATACAAAGAATCCATGACACAAATACAAAGAATCCCTGACACAAATACACAGAATCATTGACACAAATACACAGAATCCGTGACACAAATACACAGAATCCATGACACAAGTACACAGAATCACCAACACAAATAGAAAGAATCCCTGACACAAATACACAGAATCATTGACACAAATAGACCGAATTCGTGACACAAGTACACAGAATCATCACCACAAATACAAAGATCCCTGACACAAGTACACAGAATCACTGACACAAATATCCAAAATCACTGACACAAGTACACAGAATCACTGACACAAGTACACAGAATCCCTAGCACAAATAGACAGAATCACTGACACAAATACAAAGAATCCCTGATACAAATACACAGAATCACTGACATAAATACACAGAATCACTGACACAAATGCACAGAATCACCAACACAAGTACACAGAATCACTGACACAAATACACAGAATCACTCACACAAGTACACAGAATCCGTGACACAAATACACAGAATCCATGACACAAATACACAGAATCACCAACACAAATAGAAAGAATCCCTGACACAAATACACAGAATCATTGACACAAATAGACCGAATTCGTGACACAAGTACACAGAATCATCACCACAAATACAAAGATCCCTGATAGAAATACACAGAATCACTGACACAAATACCCAAAATCACTGACACAAGTACACAGAATCACTGACACAAGTACACAGAATCCCTAGCACAAATACACAGAATCACTGACACAAATGCACAGAATCACTGACACAAATACATAGAATCACTGACACAAATACACAGAATCAATGACACATGTATACAGAATCCATGACACAAATATACAGATACATGACACAAATACACAGAATCATCAACACAAATACAAAGAATCCCTGACACAAATACAAAGAATCCCTGACACAAATACAAAGAATCACTGACACAAATACACAGAATCACCAACACAAATACCCAAAATCACTGACACAATTACACAGAATCACTGACACAAGTACACAGAATCCCTGGCACAAATACACAGAATCACTGACACAAATACACAGAATCACCAACACAAATACAAAGAATCCCTGACACAAATACACAGAATCACTGACACAAATACACAGAATCACTGACACAAATATATAGAATCACTGACACAAATACACAGAATCACTGACACTTGTATACAGATTCCATGACACAAATACACAGAATCATCAACAAAAATACAAAGAATCCCTGACACAAATACAAATAATCCATGACACAAATACAAAGAATCCCTGACACAAATACACAGAATCATTGACACAAATACACAGAATCCGTGACACAAATACACAGAATCCATAGCACAAATACACAGAATCACTGACACAAATACACAGAATCACTGAAAGAAGTACACAAAATCTGTGACACAAATACACAGAATCCCCAACACAAATACATGAAATCCCTGACACAAATACCCAGAATCATTGACACAAATACACAGAATACGTGACACATATACACAGATTTCGTGACACAAATACACAGAATGACTGACTCAAATACACAGAATCCGTGACACAAATACACAGAATCACTGACACAAGTACACAGAATCCATGACACAAGTACACAGAATCCGTGACACAAATACTCAGAATCACTGAAACAGATGCACAGAATCACCAACACAAATACCCAAAATCACTGACACAAGTACACAGAATCACTGACACAAGTACACAGAATCCCTGGCACAAATACACAGAATCACTGACACAAATACACAGAATCACCAACACAAATACAAAGAATCCCTGACAAAATACACAGAATCACTGACACAAATACACAGAATCACTGACACAAATATATAGAATCACTGACACAAATACACAGAATCACTGACACATGTATACAGATTCCATGACACAAATACACAGAATCATCAACACAAATACAAAGAATCCCTGACACAAATACAAAGAATCCATGACACAAATACAAAGAATCCCTGACACAAATACACAGAATCATTGACACAAATACACAGAATCCGTGACACAAATACACAGAATCCATGACACAAGTACACAGAATCTCCAACACAAATACAAAGAATCCCTGACACAAATACACAGAATCATTGACACAAATAGACCGAATTCGTGACACAAGTACACAGAATCATCACCACAAATACAAAGATCCCTGATAGAAATACACAGAATCACTGACACAAATACCCAAAATCACTGACACAAGTACACAGAATCACTGACACAAGTACACAGAATCCCTAGCACAAATACATAGAATCACTGACACAAATGCACAGAATCACTGACACAAATACATAGAATCACTGACACAAATACACAGAATCAATGACACATGTATACAGAATCCATGACACAAATATACAGATACATGACACAAATACACAGAATCATCAACACAAATACAAAGAATCCCTGACACAAATACAAAGAATCCCTGACACAAATACAAAGAATCACTGACACAAATACACAGAATCACCAACACAAATACCCAAAATCACTGACACAATTACACAGAATCACTGACACAAGTACACAGAATCCCTGGCACAAATACACAGAATCACTGACACAAATACACAGAATCACCAACACAAATACAAAGAATCCCTGATACAAACACACAGAATTACTGACACAAATACACAGAATACGTGACACAAATACACAGAATCACCACCACAAATACACAGAATACGTGACACATATACACAGATTCCGTGACACAAATACACAGAATGACTGACTCAAAACACAGAATTTGTGACACAAAAACACAGAATCACTGACACAAGTACACAGAATCCGTGACGCAAATACACAGAATCACTGAAACAGATGCACAGAATCACCAACACAAATACCCAAAATCACTGACACAAGTACACAGAATCACTGACACAAGTACACAGAATCCCTGGCACAAATACACAGAATCACTGACACAAATACACAGAATCACCAACACAAATACAAAGAATCCCTGACACAAATACACAGAATCACTGACACAAATACACAGAATCACTGACACAAATATATAGAATCACTGACACAAATACACAGAATCACTGACACATGTATACAGATTCCATGACACAAATACACAGAATCATCAACACAAATACAAAGAATCCCTGACACAAATACAAAGAATCCATGACACAAATACAAAGAATCCCTGACACAAATACACAGAATCATTGACACAAATACACAGAATCCGTGACACAAATACACAGAATCCATGACACAAGTACACAGAATCACCAACACAAATAGAAAGAATCCCTGACACAAATACACAGAATCATTGACACAAATAGACCGAATTCGTGACACAAGTACACAGAATCATCACCACAAATACAAAGATCCCTGACACAAGTACACAGAATCACTGACAAAAATATCCAAAATCACTGACACAAGTACACAGAATCACTGACACAAGTACACAGAATCCCTAGCACAAATAGACAGAATCACTGACACAAATACAAAGAATCCCTGATACAAATACACAGAATCACTGACATAAATACACAGAATCACTGACACAAATGCACAGAATCACCAACACAAGTACACAGAATCACTGACACAAATACACAGAATCACTCACACAAGTACACAGAATCCGTGACACAAATACACAGAATCCATGACACAAATACACAGAATCACCAACACAAATAGAAAGAATCCCTGACACAAATACACAGAATCATTGACACAAATAGACCGAATTCGTGACACAAGTACACAGAATCATCACCACAAATACAAAGATCCCTGTCACAAATACACAGAATCACTGACACAAATACCCAAAATCACTGACACAAGTACACAGAATCACTGACACAAGTACACAGAATCCCTAGCACAAATACACAGAATCACTGACACAAATGCACAGAATCACTGACACAAATACATAGAATCACTGACACAAATACACAGAATCAATGACACATGTATACAGAATCCATGACACAAATATACAGATACATGACACAAATACACAGAATCATCAACACAAATACAAAGAATCCCTGACACAAATACAAAGAATCCCTGACACAAATACAAAGAATCACTGACACAAATACACAGAATCACCAACACAAATACCCAAAATCACTGACACAATTACACAGAATCACTGACACAAGTACACAGAATCCCTGGCACAAATACACAGAATCACTGACACAAATACACAGAATCACCAACACAAATACAAAGAATCCCTGATACAAACACACAGAATTACTGACACAAATACACAGAATACGTGACACAAATACACAGAATCACCACCACAAATACATGGAATCCCTGACACAAATACCCAGAATCATTGACACAAATACACAGAATACGTGACACATATACACAGATTCCGTGACACAAATACACAGAATGACTGACTCAAAACACAGAATTCGTGACACAAATACACAGAATCACTGACACAAGTACACAGAATCCGTGACGCAAATACACAGAATCACTGAAACAGATGCACAGAATCACCAACACAAATACCCAAAATCACTGACACAAGTACACAGAATCACTGACACAAGTAAACAGAATCCCTGGCACAAATACACAGAATCACTGACACAAATACACAGAATCACCAACACAAATACAAAGAATCCCTGACACAAATACACAGAATCACTGACACAAATACACAGAATCACTGACACAAATATATAGAATCACTGACACAAATACACAGAATCACTGACACATGTATACAGATTCCATGACACAAATACACAGAATCATCAACACAAATTCAAAGAATCCCTGACACAAATACAAAGAATCCATGACACAAATACAAAGAATCCCTGACACAAATACACAGAATCATTGACACAAATACACAGAATCCGTGACACAAATACACAGAATCCATGACACAAGTACACAGAATCACCAACACAAATAGAAAGAATCCCTGACACAAATACACAGAATCATTGACACAAATAGACCGAATTCGTGACACAAGTTCACAGAATCATCACCACAAATACAAAGATCCCTGACACAAGTACACAGAATCACTGACACAAATATCCAAAATCACTGACACAAGTACACAGAATCACTGACACAAGTACACAGAATCCCTAGCACAAATAGACAGAATCACTGACACAAATACAAAGAATCCCTGATACAAATACACAGAATCACTGACATAAATACACAGAATCACTGACACAAATGCACAGAATCACCAACACAAGTACACAGAATCACTGACACAAATACACAGAATCACTCACACAAGTACACAGAATCCGTGACACAAATACACAGAATCCATGACACAAATACACAGAATCATCAACACAAATACAAAGAATCCCTGACACAAATACAAAGAATCCCTGACACAAATACAAAGAATCACTGACACAAATACACAGAATCACCAACACAAATACCCAAAATCACTGACACAATTACACAGAATCACTGACACAAGTACACAGAATCCCTGGCACAAATACACAGAATCACTGACACAAATACACAGAATCACCAACACAAATACAAAGAATCCCTGACACAAATACACAGAATCACTGACACAAATACACAGAATCACTGACACAAATATATAGAATCACTGACACAAATACACAGAATCACTGACACTTGTATACAGATTCCATGACACAAATACACAGAATCATCAACACAAATACAAAGAATCCCTGACACAAATACAAATAATCCATGACACAAATACAAAGAATCCCTGACACAAATACACAGAATCATTGACACAAATACACAGAATCCGTGACACAAATACACAGAATCCATAGCACAAATACACAGAATCACTGACACAAATACACAGAATCACTGAAAGAAGTACACAAAATCTGTGACACAAATACACAGAATCCCCAACACAAATACATGAAATCCCTGACACAAATACCCAGAATCATTGACACAAATACACAGAATACGTGACACATATACACAGATTTCGTGACACAAATACACAGAATGACTGACTCAAATACACAGAATCCGTGACACAAATACACAGAATCACTGACACAAGTACACAGAATCCATGACACAAGTACACAGAATCCGTGACAACAAATACTCAGAATCACTGAAACAGATGCACAGAATCACCAACACAAATACCCAAAATCACTGACACAAGTACACAGAATCACTGACACAAGTACACAGAATCCCTGGCACAAAAACACAGAATCACTGACACAAATACACAGAATCACCAACACAAGTACACAGAATCCCTGACAAAATACACAGAATCACTGACACAAATACACAGAATCACTGACACAAATATATAGAATCACTGACACAAATACACAGAATCACTGACACATGTATACAGATTCCATGACACAAATACACAGAATCATCAACACAAATACAAAGAATCCCTGACACAAATACAAAGAATCCATGACACAAATACAAAGAATCCCTGACACAAATACACAGAATCATTGACACAAATACACAGAATCCGTGACACAAATACACAGAATCCATGACACAAGTACACAGAATCTCCAACACAAATACAAAGAATCCCTGACACAAATACACAGAATCATTGACACAAATAGACCGAATTCGTGACACAAGTACACAGAATCATCACCACAAATACAAAGATCCCTGACAGAAATACACAGAATCACTGACCCAAATATCCAAAATCACTGACACAAGTACACAGAATCACTGACACAAGTACACAGAATCCCTAGCACAAATACACAGAATCACTGACACAAATGCACAGAATCACTGACACAAATACATAGAATCACTGACACAAATACACTGAATCAATGACACATGTATACAGAATCCATGACACAAATATACAGATACATGACACAAATACACAGAATCATCAACACAAATACAAAGAATCCCTGACACAAATACAAAGAATCCCTGACACAAATACAAAGAATCACTGACACAAATACACAGAATCACCAACACAAATACCCAAAATCACTGACACAATTACACAGAATCACTGACACAAGTACACAGAATCCCTGGCACAAATACACAGAATCACTGACACAAATACACAGAATCACCAACACAAATACAAAGAATCCCTGTCACAAATACACAGAATCATCAACACAAATACAAAGAATCCCTGACACAAATACAAAGAATCCATGACACAAATACAAAGAATCCCTGACACAAATACACAGAATCATTGACACAAATACACAGAATACGTGACACATATACACAGATTCCGTGACACAAATACAGAGAATGACTGACTCAAAACACAGAATTTGTGACACAAATACACAGAATCACTGACACAAGTACACAGAATCCGTGACGCAAATACACAGAATCACTGAAACAGATGCACAGAATCACCAACACAAATACCCAAAATCACTGACACAAGTACACAGAATCACTGACACAAGTACACAGAATCCCTGGCACAAATACACAGAATCACTGACACAAATACACAGAATCACCAACACAAATACAAAGAATCCCTGACACAAATACACAGAATCACTGACACAAATACACAGAATCACTGACACAAATATATAGAATCACTGACACAAATACACAGAATCACTGACACATGTATACAGATTCCATGACACAAATACACAGAATCATCAACACAAATACAAAGAATCCCTGACACAAATACAAAGAATTCGTGACACAAATACAAAGAATCCCTGACACAAATACACAGAATCATTGACACAAATACACAGAATCCGTGACACAAATACACAGAATCCATGACACAAGTACACAGAATCACCAACACAAATAGAAAGAATCCCTGACACAAATACACAGAATCATTGACACAAATAGACCGAATTCGTGACACAAGTACACAGAATCATCACCACAAATACAAAGATCCCTGACACAAGTACACAGAATCACTGACACAAATATCCAAAATCACTGACACAAGTACACAGAATCACTGACACAAGTACACAGAATCCCTAGCACAAATAGACAGAATCACTGACACAAATACAAAGAATCCCTGATACAAATACACAGAATCACTGACATAAATACACAGAATCACTGACACAAATGCACAGAATCACCAACACAAGTACACAGAATCACTGACACAAATACACAGAATCACTCACACAAGTACACAGAATCCGTGACACAAATACACAGAATCCATGACACAAATACACAGAATCACCAACACAAATAGAAAGAATCCCTGACACAAATACACAGAATCATTGACACAAATAGACCGAATTCGTGACACAAGTACACAGAATCATCACCACAAATACAAAGATCCCTGTCACAAATACACAGAATCACTGACACAAATACCCAAAATCACTGACACAAGTACACAGAATCACTGACACAAGTACACAGAATCCCTAGCACAAATACACAGAATCACTGACACAAATGCACAGAATCACTGACACAAATACATAGAATCACTGACACAAATACACAGAATCAATGACACATGTATACAGAATCCATGACACAAATATACAGATACATGACACAAATACACAGAATCATCAACACAAATACAAAGAATCCCTGACACAAATACAAAGAATCCCTGACACAAATACAAAGAATCACTGACACAAATACACAGAATCACCAACACAAATACCCAAAATCACTGACACAATTACACAGAATCACTGACACAAGTACACAGAATCCCTGGCACAAATACACAGAATCACTGACACAAATACACAGAATCACCAACACAAATACAAAGAATCCCTGACACAAATACACAGAATCACTGACACAAATACACAGAATCACTGACACAAATATATAGAATCACTGACACAAATACACAGAATCACTGACACTTGTATACAGATTCCATGACACAAATACACAGAATCATCAACACAAATACAAAGAATCCCTGACACAAATACAAATAATCCATGACACAAATACAAAGAATCCCTGACACAAATACACAGAATCATTGACACAAATACACAGAATCCGTGACACAAATACACAGAATCCATAGCACAAATACACAGAATCACTGACACAAATACACAGAATCACTGAAAGAAGTACACAAAATCTGTGACACAAATACACAGAATCCCCAACACAAATACATGAAATCCCTGACACAAATACCCAGAATCATTGACACAAATACACAGAATACGTGACACATATACACAGATTTCGTGACACAAATACACAGAATGACTGACTCAAATACACAGAATCCGTGACACAAATACACAGAATCACTGACACAAGTACACAGAATCCATGACACAAGTACACAGAATCCGTGACAACAAATACTCAGAATCACTGAAACAGATGCACAGAATCACCAACACAAATACCCAAAATCACTGACACAAGTACACAGAATCACTGACACAAGTACACAGAATCCCTGGCACAAATACACAGAATCACTGACACAAATACACAGAATCACCAACACAAGTACACAGAATCCCTGACAAAATACACAGAATCACTGACACAAATACACAGAATCACTGACACAAATATATAGAATCACTGACACAAATACACAGAATCACTGACACATGTATACAGATTCCATGACACAAATACACAGAATCATCAACACAAATACAAAGAATCCCTGACACAAATACAAAGAATCCATGACACAAATACAAAGAATCCCTGACACAAATACACAGAATCATTGACACAAATACACAGAATCCGTGACACAAATACACAGAATCCATGACACAAGTACACAGAATCTCCAACACAAATACAAAGAATCCCTGACACAAATACACAGAATCATTGACACAAATAGACCGAATTCGTGACACAAGTACACAGAATCATCACCACAAATACAAAGATCCCTGACAGAAATACACAGAATCACTGACCCAAATATCCAAAATCACTGACACAAGTACACAGAATCACTGACACAAGTACACAGAATCCCTAGCACAAATACACAGAATCACTGACACAAATACAAAGAATCCCAGAGACAAATACACAGAATCACTGACACAATTACACAGAATCCCTGACACAAATGCACAGAATCCCTGACACAAATACAAAGAATCCCTGACACAAATACACAGAAACACCAACACAAATACACAGAATCCCTGACACAAGTACACAGAATCACTGACACCAATACACAGAATCACTGACACAAATACACAGAAGCACCGACACAAATACAAAGAATCCCTGATACAAACACACAGAATTACTGACACAAATACACAGAATTCGTGACACAAATACACAGAATCACCAACACAAATACATGGAATCCCTGACACAAATACCCAGAATCATTGACACAAATACACAGAATTCGTGACACATATACACAGATTCCGTGACACAAATACACAGAATGACTGACTCAAATACACAGAATCCGTGACACAAATACACAGAATCACTGACACAAGTACACAGAATCCTTGACACAAGTACACAGAATCCGTCACACAAATACACAGAATCACTGAAACTGATGCACAGAATCACTGACACAAATACACAGAATCACTGACACAAATACACAGAATCACTGACACAAATACACAGAATCACTGACATAAATACACAGAATCACTGACACAAATGCACAGAATCACCAACACAAGTACACAGAATCACTGACACAAATACACAGAATCCGTGACACAAATACACAGAATCCATGACACAAATACACAGAATCACTGACACAAGTACACAGAATCCCTAGCACAAATACACAGAATCACTGACACAAATGCACAGAATCACTGACACAAATACATAGAATCACTGACACAAATACACAGAATCACTGACACATGTCTACAGAATCCATGACACAAATACCCAGAATCACTGACACAAGTACACAGAATCAGTGACACAAGTACACAGAATCCCTAGCACAAATATACAGAATCACTGACACAAATACAATGAATCACCAACACAATTACAAAGAATCCCTGACACAAATACACAGAATCACTGAGACAAATACATAGAATCACTGGCACAAATACACAGAATCACTGACACAAGTACACAGAATCCATCACACAAATACACAGAATCCATGACACAAAAACACAGAATCATCAACACAAATAAAAAGAGCTACTGACACAAATACAAAGAATCCCTGACACAAATATAAAGAATACCTGACACAAATACAAAGAATCCCTGACACAAATACACAGAAACACCAACACAAATACACAGAATCCCTGACACAAGTACACAGAATCACTGACACAAATACATAGAATCACTGACACAAATACACAGAATCACTGACACAAGTACACAGAATCCATCACACAAATACACAGAATCCATGACAGAAAAACACAGAATCATCAACACAGAAACAAAGAATCCCTGACACAGATACACAGAATCTCTGACACAAATACAAAGAATCCCTGACACAAATATAAAGAATCCCTGACACAAATACAAAGAATCCCTGACACAAATACACAGAATCATTGATACAAATATACAGAATTCGTGACACAAATACACAGAATCACCAACACAAATACATAGAATCCCTGATCGAAATAGACAGAATCACTGACACAAATACACAGAATTCGTGACACAAATACACGGAATCACCAACCCAAATACGCAGAATCACTGACACACATACAGAGAATCACTGACACAAGTACACAGAATCCCTGACACAAATACACAGAATCCATGACACAAATACACAGAATCACCAACACAAATACACAGAATCATTGACACAAATATACAGAATCACCAACACAAATACACAGAATCACCAATACAAATACAAATAATCCCTCACACAAATACACAGAATCCCTGACACAAATACGAAGAATCCCTGACACAAATACACAGAACCACCAACACAAATACACAGAATCAATGACACAAGTACACAGAATCACTGACTAAATACACAGAATCACTGACACAAATACACAAAAACACCAACAATCATCACCACAAATACACAATCATCACCACAAATACATGGAATCCCTGACACAAATACCCAGAATCACTGACACAAATACACAGAATTCGTGACACAAATACACAGCATCCGTGACACAAATACGCAGAATCACTGACACAAGTACACAGAATCCATGACACAAGTACACAGAATCCATGACACAAATACACAGAATCACTGAAACAGATGCACAGAATCACTGACACAAATACACAGAATCACTGACATAAATACACAGAATCATTGACACAAATAGACCGAATTCGTGACACAAGTACACAGAATCATCACCACAAATACAAAGATCCCTGATAGAAATACACAGAATCACTGACACAAATACCCAAAATCACTGACACAAGTACACAGAATCACTGACACAAGTACACAGAATCCCTAGCACAAATACACAGAATCACTGACACAAATGCACAGAATCACTGACACAAATACATAGAATCACTGACACAAATACACAGAATCAATGACACATGTATACAGAATCCATGACACAAATATACAGATACATGACACAAATACACAGAATCATCAACACAAATACAAAGAATCCCTGACACAAATACAAAGAATCCCTGACACAAATACAAAGAATCACTGACACAAATACACAGAATCACCAACACAAATACCCAAAATCACTGACACAATTACACAGAATCACTGACACAAGTACACAGAATCCCTGGCACAAATACACAGAATCACTGACACAAATACACAGAATCACCAACACAAATACTAAGAATCCCTGACACAAATACACAGAATCACTGACACAAATACACAGAATCACTGACACAAATATATAGAATCACTGACACAAATACACAGAATCACTGACACATGTATACAGATTCCATGACACAAATACACAGAATCATCAACACAAATACAAAGAATCCCTGACACAAATACAAATAATCCATGACACAAATACAAAGAATCCCTGACACAAATACACAGAATCATTGACACAAATAAACAGAATCCGTGACACAAATACACAGAATCCATAGCACAAATACACAGAATCACTGACACAAATACACAGAATCACTGACAAAAGTACACAAAATCTGTGACACAAATACACAGAATCCCCAACACAAATACACAGGATCACTGACACAAATACCCAGAATCACTGACACAAGTACACAGAATCAGTGACACAAGTACACAGAATCCCGAGCACAAATATACAGAAACACTGACACAAATACAATGAATCACCAACACAATTACAAAGAATCCCTGACACAAATACACAGAATCCCTGACACAAGTACACAGAATCACTGACACCAATACACAGAATCACTGACACAAATACACAGAAGCACCAACACAAATACAAAGAATCCCTGATGCAAACACACAGAATTACTGACACAAATACACAGAATACGTGACACAAATACACAGAATCACCACCACAAATACATGGAATCCCTGACACAAATACCCAGAATCATTGACACAAATACACAGAATATGTGACACAGAAAAACAGAATCACCACCACAAATACATGAAATCCCTGACACAAATACCCAGAATCATTGACACAAATACACAGAATACGTGACACATATACACAGATTCCGTGACACAAATACACAGAATGACTGACTCAAATACACAGAATCCGTGACACAAATACACAGAATCACTGACACAAGTACACAGAATCCATGACACAAGTACACAGAATCCGTGACACAAATACTCAGAATCACTGAAACAGATGCACAGAATCACTAACACAAATACCCAAAATCACTGACACAAGTACACAGAATCACTGACACAAGTACACAGAATCCCTGGCACAAATACACAGAATCACTGACACAAATACACAGAATCACCAAGACAAATACAAAGAATCCCTGACACAAATACACAGAATCACTGACACAAATACACAGAATCACAGAAACAAATATATAGAATCACTGACACAAATACACAGAATCACTGACACATGTATACAGATTCCATGACACAAATACACAGAATCATCAACACAAATACAAAGAATCCCTGACACAAATACAAAGAATCCATGACACAAATACAAAGAATCCCTGACACAAATACACAGAATCATTGACACAAATACACAGAATCCGTGACACAAATACACAGAATCCATGACACAAGTACACAGAATCTCCAACACAAATACAAAGAATCCCTGACACAAATACACAGAATCATTGACACAAATAGACCGAATTCGTGACACAAGTACACAGAATCATCACCACAAATACAAAGATCCCTGATAGAAATACACAGAATCACTGACACAAATATCCAAAATCACTGACACAAGTACACAGAATCACTGACACAAGTACACAGAATCCCTAGCACAAATACACAGAATCACTGACACAAATACAAAGAATCCCTGATACAAATACACAGAATCACTGACACAAATACACAGAATCCCTGACACAAATGCACAGAATCCCTGACACAAATACAAAGAATCCCTGACACAAATACACAGAAACACCAACACAAATACACAGAATCCCTGACACAAGTACACAGAATCACTGACACCAATACACAGAATCACTGACACAAATACACAGAAGCACCGACACAAATACAAAGAATCCCTGATACAAACACACAGAATTACTGACACAAATACACAGAATTCGTGACACAAATACACAGAATCACCAACACAAATACATGGAATCCCTGACACAAATACCCAGAATCATTGACACAAATACACAGAATTCGTGACACATATACACAGATTCCGTGACACAAATACACAGAATGACTGACTCAAATACACAGAATCCGTGACACAAATACACAGAATCACTGACACAAGTACACAGAATCCATGACACAAGTACACAGAATCTGTCACACAAATACACAGAATCACTGAAACAGATGCACAGAATCACTGACACAAATACACAGAATCACTGACATAAATACACAGAATCACTGACACAAATACACAGAATCACTGACATAAATACACAGAATCACTGACACA
>JANJGN010004010.1:0-37844 GCA_026770705.1 Isurus oxyrinchus
CCCATGTAATCTCAGTCTGATAGCCTAAACCCCCTGTATTACCACACACTGATAGCCCACACCCCCCTGCGTAATCTCACACTGAGAGCACAAATACCCCATGTATTCTCACACTGATAGCTCAAATCCCCCTTGAACCCTCACACTGATCGACCAAATCCCCCTTGGAAACTCACAGTGATAGTCCAAATCCCCTTGTGTAATCAAACAGTGATAGCCCAAATAGCCATATGTAATCCCATAGTGATTGCCCAAAACCCGCTGTGTAATCTTACACTTATAGCCCAGATCCGCCTGTGTAATCTCAGGCTGATAGCCCAAATCCCCGTGTGTAACCTCACACTGAAAGCCCAAATCCCCCAGCGTAATCTCACAGTGATAGCCCAAATCCCCCTTGTAAACCTCAAACTGATAGCTCAAACCCTCGTGTGTAATCTCACTCTGAGAGCCCAAATACACCTTGTAACCTCACACGGATAGACCAAATCCCCCTTGTAAACTCATACTGATAGCCCAAATCCCCCTTGTAACCTCACAGTGATAGCACAAATCCCCCTGTGTAATCTCACACTGATAGACCAAATCCCCCTGTGTAATCTCAAACTGATAGCCCAAATTCCCTGCGTAATCTAACAATGATAGCCCAAATCCCCCTTGTAAACCTCACACTGATCGCCAAAATCCCCCTTGTACATTCACACTAATAGGCCAAAGCCACTTTGTAATCTCAGACTGTTAGCCCAAAACCCCGTTTGTAATCTCACACTGAGAGACCAAATACCCCTGGTAATCTCACACTGATAGGCCAAATCCCCCTTGTAACCTCACAGTGATAGCCCAAATCACCCTGTGTAATCCTACACTTATACACCAAATCCCCCTGTGCAATCTCACAGTGATGGCCCAAATCCACCATTTAACATCACACTAATAGCCCAAATCCCCCTTGTACCTTCACACTGATAGGCCAAATCCCCCAGTGTAATCTCCGACTGATAGCCCAAACACCCTGTGTAACCACACACTAATATCCCAAACCCCCCTGTGTAATCTCACACTGAGAGCACAAATGCCCAATGTAATCTCACACTGATAGCTCAAATCCCCTTTGAACCGTCACACTGATAGCCCAAATCGGCCTTGTAACCTCACACAAATAATCCAAATCCCCTTGTGCAAACTCACACTGATAGCCCAAATCCCCCTGTGTAATCTCAAACTGATAGCCCAAATTCACTGTGTAATCTAACAATGATAGCCCAAATCCCCCTTGTAAACCTCACAGTGATAGCCATAATCCCCCTTGTAAATTCAAACTGATAGCCCAAATCCCACTTTGTAATCTCAGACTGTTAACCCAAAACCCCCTTTGTAATCTCACACTGAGAGCCCAAATACCCCTGGTAACCTCACACTGATAGGCCAAATCCCCCTTGTAAACTCACACTAATAGTCCAAATCCCCCTTGTAACCTCACAGTGATTGCCCAAATCCCCCTGTGTAATCTCACACTGATAACCCAAATCCCCCTGTGTAATCTCACACGGATAGCCCAAATCCCCCTGTGTAATCTCACAGGATTTCCGAAATCCCCCTGTGTAATCTCACACTGATAGCCCAAATCCCCCTTGTAACCTTACACTGATAGCCCAAATACCCCTTGTAATCTCACACTGATAGCCCAAATCCCCAATTTGAGCTCACACCGATAGCCCAAATTCCCCTGTGTAATCTACAGTGGTAGACGAAATATCACTTGTAATCTCACACTGATAGCCCAAATCCCATTTGTAACCTCACACTGAGAGCCCAAATCCCCATTGTAACCTCAAACTGATCGCCCAAATCCTGCTGTCTCATCTTACACTTATACCCCAAATCCCCCTGTGTAATCTCACAGTGATAGCCCAAATGCCCCTTTGTAAACCTCACACTGATAGCTCAAACCCTCGTGTGTAATCTCACACTGAGAGCCCAAATCGCTTGTGTAATCTCACACTCATAGCCCAAATCCCCATGTATAATCTCACACTAATAGCCCAAATCCCCCTGTGTAAACTCGCACTGGTAGCCCAAATCCCCCTGTGTAATCGCAGAGTGATAGCCAAATCCCTCTATGTAATCTCACACCGATAACCCAAATCCCACTTGTAAACTCACACTGATATCACAAATCCCCGGTATAATCTCACAGTGATAAGCACAAATCCCCCTGTATAATCTCACACTGATTGCCCAAATAACCCTTGTAATCTCACACTGATAGCCCAAATCCTCTTTGTAACCTCACACTGAAAACACATATCCCCCTTGTAACCTCACAGTGATAGCCCAAATCCCCATGTATAATATCACACTGATAGCCTAAATCCCCTTTGTAACCTCACACTGATAGCCCATATCCCCCTTGTAACCTCACAGTGATAGCCCAAATCCCCATGTATAATCTCACACTAATAGCCCAAATCCCCCTGTGTAAACTCGCACTGGTAGCCCAAATCCCCCTGTGTAATCGCAGAGTGATAGCCAAAATCCCTCTATGTAATCTCACACCGATAACCCAAATCCCACTTGTAAGCTCACACTGATAGCCCAAATAACCGTTGTAAGCTCACCCTGATATGCCAAATACCCCTTGTAATCTCACACTGATAGCCCAAATACCCCTGTGTAATCTCACAGTAATAGCCCAAATAACTTTTGTAATCACACAATGATAGACCAAATCCCCTTTATAACTTCACACTGAAAAACCTTATCCCCCTTGTAACCTCACAGTGATAGCCCAAATCCCCCTCTGTAACCTCACAGTGATAGCCCAAATCCCCATGTATAATATCATACTGATAGCCCAAATCCCCTTTGTAACCTCACACTGATAGCCCATATCCCCCTTGTAACCTCACAGTGATAGCCCAAATCCCCATGAAAAATCTCACACTAATAGCCCAAATCCCCCTGTGTAAACTCGCACTGCTAGCCCAAATCCCCCTGTGTAATCGCAGAGTGATAGCCAAAATCCCTCTATGTAATCTCACACCGATAACCCAAATCCCACTTGTAAGCTCACACTGATATCACAAATCCCCCAGTATAATCTCACAGTGATAGCCCAAATCCCCCTGTGTAATCTCACAGTGATAGCACAAATCCCCCTGTATAATCTCACACTGATTGCCCAAATAACCCTTGTAATCTCACCCTGATAGCTCAAATCCCCCTTGTAACCTCACACTGAGAACCAAAATCCCCCTTTTAGCCTCACACTGATAGCCCAAATCCCCTAAGTAATCTCACACTGATAGCCCAAATTCCCCCTGTGTCATCTCACGCTGATAGCCCAAAACCCCCTGTGTAATGTCTCAGTGATAGCCAAAATCCCTCTGTGCAATCTCACAGTGAAAACCCAAATCAGCCTCTTTAATCTCACAGTGATAGCACAAATAACCTTTGTAATCTCACATTGTTAGACCAAATCCCCTTAATAACCTCACACGGAAAACCCTTATCCCCCTTGTAACCTCACAGTGATAGCCCAAATCCACATGTATAATATCACACTGATAGCCCAAATCCTCTTTGTAACCTCACACTGATAGCCCTTATCCCGCTTGTAACATCACAGTGGTAGCCCAAATCCCCATGGATAATCACACACTGATAGCCCAAATCCCCCTGGGTAATCTCACTCCGGTAGCCCAAATCCCCCTCTGTAATCTCTCAGTGATAGGCAAAATCCCCCTATGTAATCTCACACCGATAACTGAAACCCCACCTGTAAACTGACACTGATATTCCATATCCCACTGTATAATTTCACAGTGATAGCCCAAATCCCCCTGTGTATACTCACAGTGATAGCCAAAATCCCCCTGTGTAATCTCCCACTGATAGCCCAAATCCCCCTTGTAACCTCACACTTTTAGCCCAAATCCCACTGAGTAAACTCACAGTGATAGCCCAAATCCCCTTGTAATCTCACATTGATAGCCCAAATACCCCTGTGTAATCTCACAGTAATAGCCCAAATAACCCTTGTAATCTCACACTTATAGCCCAAATCCCCTTAGTAGCCTCACACTGAAAGCCCATATCCCCCTGTGTAATCTCGCACTGGTAGCCCAAATCCCATTGTGTAATCTCACAGTGATATCCCAAAACCTCCTACGTAATCTCTGACCGATAACCCAAATCCCACTTGTAAACTCACACTGATTATCCCCAATCCCCCGTGTATAATCTCACAGTGATAGCCCAAATCCCCCTGTGTAATCTCACAGTGATAGCCCAAATCCCCCTGTGTAATCTCACACTGATAGCCCAATTAACCGTTGTAAGCTCACCCTGATATGCCAAATACCCCTTGTAATCTCACATGGATAGCCCAAATACCCCTGTGTAATCTCACAGTAATAGCCCAAATAACTTTTGTAATCACACAATGATAGACCAAATCCCCTTTATAACCTCACACTGAAAAACCTTATCCCCCTTGTAACCTCACAGTGATAGCCCAAATCCACATGTATAATATCACACTGATAGCCCAAATCCCCTTTGTAACCTCACACAGATAGCCCATATCCCCCTTGTAACCTCACAGTCATAGCCCAAATCCCCATGTATAATCTCACACTGATAGCCCAAGTCCCCTGTACAATCTCACTGTGAAAGACCAAATCCCCCTCTTAGATCTCACAGTGATGGCCCAAATCCCTCTGTGTAATCTATCAGTGATAGCCCAAATCCCCCTGTGTAATCTAACAGTGATAGCCCAAATCCCCTGTGTAATCTCACACTGATAGCCCAAATCCACATTTGTAACCTCACACTGATAGCCCAAATCTCCCTGAGTAAACTCACACCGTTAGCGCAAATCCCCCTTGTAATCTCACATTGATAGACCAAATACCTCTGTGTAATCTCACAGTAATAGCCCAAATAACCCTTGTAATCTCACACTGATAGCCTAAAACCCCTTAGTAACCTCACAGTGATAGCCCAAATCCCCATGTATAATCTCACACTTATAGCACAAATCCCCTGTGTAAACTCGCACTTGTAGCCCAAATCCCCCTGTGTAATCTCACAGTGATAGCCCAAATCCCCCTGTGTAATCTCGCACTAGAAGCAAAAAGCCCCATGTGTAATCTGACAGTGATATCCCAAATCCCACTACGTAATCTCAGACGGATAACCCAAATACCTCTTGTAATCTCACACTGATAGTCCAAATACCCCTTGTAATATCACACTGATAGCCCAAATACCCCTGTGTAATCTCACAGTAATAGCCCAAATAACCTTTGTAATCTCACATTGTTAGACCAAATCCCCTTTATAACCTTACACTGAAAACCCTTATCCCCCTTGTAACCTCACAGTGATAGCCCAAATCCACATGTATAATATCACACTGATAGCCCAAATCCCCTTTGTAACCTCACGCTGATAGCCCTTATCTCGCTTGTAACCTCACAGTGGTAGCCCAAATCCCCATGTATAATCTCACACTAATAGCACAAATCCCCCTGTGTAAACTCGCACTTGTAGCCCAAATCCCCCTGTGTAATCGCAGAGTGATAGCCAAAATCCCTCTATGTAATCTCACACCAATAACCCAAATCCCGCTTGTAAGCTCACACTGATATCCCATATCCCCCTATATAATCTCAGAGTGATAGCCCAAATCCCCCTGTGTAATCTCACAGTGATAGCTCAAATCCCCCTTGTAACCTCACACTGATAGCCCAAATCCGCCTCGTAACCTCACACTGATAGCTCAAATTCCCCTGTGTAATCTCACACTGTTAGCCAAAATCCCCCTTTTAGCCTCACACTGATAGCCCAAATCCGCTGAGTTATCTCACACTGATTGCCCAATTTAACCCTGTGTCATCTCTCACTGATAGCCCAAGTACCCCTGTGTCATCTCACACTGATAGCCGAAATTCCCCTGTGTCATCTCACACTGATAGACCAAATCTTCCTTCTAATCTCACACAGATAGCCCAAATTCCCCCTGTGTCTTCTCACACTGATAGCCCAAATTCCCCCTTTGTCATCTCACAGTGAAAGCCAAAATACCCATGTGTAATCTTACAAGCATAGCCCAAATACCCCTTGTGTCATCTCACACTGATTGCCCCAATTCCCCCGTGTCATCTCACACTGATAGCCCAAATCCCCCTGTGTAATCCCACAGTGATAGCCCTAATACACCTGTGCAATCTCACAGTGAAAGCCCAAATCCCCTTCTTTAATCTCACAGTGATAGCCCAAATCCCCCTGTGTAATCTAACAGTGATAGCCCAAATCCCCCTGGTTAATCTCACACTGATAGACCAAATCTCACTTTGTAACCTCACACTGATAGCCCTAATCCCCATGAGTAAAATCACACTGATAGCCCAAATCCCCCTTGTAATCGCACAATGATAGCCCAAATACCCCTATGCAATCTCACAGTAATATCCCAAATAACACTTGTAATCTCAGACTGATAGCCCAAATCCCCTTAGAAACCTCACACTGATATGCCATATCCCCCTTGTAACCTCACACTGATAGCCAAATCCCCATGTATAATCTCACACTGATTGCCTAAATCCCCCTCTGTAATCTCGCACAGGTACCCCAAATCCCCCTGTGTTATCTCACAGTGATAGCCCAAATCCCCCTACGTAATCTCACAACAATAACCCAAATCCCACTTGTAAGCTCACACTGATATCCCAAATCCCCCTGTATAATCTCACAGTGATAGCCCAAACCCCCTGTGTAATCTCACAGTGATAGCCCAAATCCCCCTGTTTAATCTCATACTGATAGCCAAAATAACCCTTGTAATTCAACACTGATAGCCCAAATACCCCTTGTAATCTCACACTGATAGCCCAAATCCCCTTTACAACCTCACACAAAAAACACATCTCCCCCTTGTAACCTCACAGTGATAGCCCAAATCCCCATGTATAATATCACACTGATAGACCAAATCCCCTTTGTAACCTCACACTGATAGCCAATATCCCAATTGTAACCTCACATTGATAGCCCAAATCCCCATGCATAATCTCACACTGATAGCCCAAATCCCCCTGTGTAATCTCACAGTGATAGCCCAAATCCCTCTACGTAATCTCACAACGATAACCCAAATCACACTTGTAAACTCACACTGATATCCCAAATCCCCCTGTATAATCTCACAGTGATAGCCCAAATCCCCCTGTGTAATCTCACAGTTATAGTCCTAATCCCCCTGTTTAATCTCACACTGATAGCCCAAATAACCCTTGTAATCTCACACTGATAGCCCAAATACCCCTTGTAATCTCACACTGATAGCCCAAATACACTTGTGTAATCTCACAGTAATAGCCCAAATAACCTTTGTAATCTCACACTGATAGCCCAAATCCCCTTTACAACCTCACACAGAAAACCCATATCCCCCTTGTAACCTCACAGTGATAGCCCAAATCCCCATGCATAATATCACACTGATAGACCAAATCCCCTTTGTAACCTCACACTGATAGCCAATATCCCAATTGTAACCTCACATTGATAGCCCAAATCGCCATGTATAATCTCACACTGATAGCCCAAATCCCCTTGTGTAATCACACAGTGATAGCCCAAATCCCCATGTGTAATCTCACAGTGATAACACAAATCCCCCTTGTAACCTCACACTGATAGCCCAAATCTCCCTGAGTAAACTCACACCGTTAGCGCAAATCCCCCTTGTAATCTCACATTGATAGACCAAATACCTCTGTGTAATCTCACAATAATAGCCCAAATAACCCTTGTAATCTCACACTGATAGCCTAAAACCCCTTAGTAACCTCACAGTGATAGACCAAATCCCCATGTATAATCTCACACTTATAGCACAAATCCCCCTGTGTAAACTCGCACTTGTAGCCCAAATCCCCCTGTGTAATCTCACAGTGATAGCCCAAATCCCCTGTGTAATCTCGCACTGGAAGCAAAAAGCCCCATGTGTAATCTGACAGTGATATCCCAAATCCCGCTACGTAATCTCAGACCGATAACCCAAATACCCCTTGTAATCTCACACTGATAGTCCAAATACCACTTGTAATATCACACTGATAGCCCAAATCCCCTGATTAATCTCACACTAATAGCCCAAATTCCCCCTGTGTCATCTCACACTGACAGCTCAAATCCCCCTGTGTAATCTCACAGTGATAGTCGAAATCCTCCTGTGCAATCTCACAGTGAAAGCCCAAATCCCCCTCTTTAATCTCACAGTGATAGCCCCAAATCCCCCTGTGTAATCTCACAGTGATAGCCCAAATCCCCCTTTGTAACCTCACACTCATAGCCCATATCCCCCTTGTAACCTCACAGTGATAGCCCAAATCCCCATGTATAATCTCACACTGACAGTGCAAATCCCCCTGTGTAATCTCGCACTGGCAGCCCAAATCCCCCTGTGTAATCTCCTAGTGATGGCCAAAATGCCCCTATGTAATCTCACACCGATAACCCAAATCCCACTTGTAAGCTCACACTGATATCCCATATCCCCCTGTATAATCTCACAGTGATAGCTCAAATCCCCCTTGTAACCTCACACTGATAGCCAAAATCCACCTCGTAACTTCACACTGATAGCTCAAATTCCGCAGTATAATCTCACACTGTTAGCCAAAATCACACTTTTAGCCTCAAACTGATTGCCCAAATACCCTGAGTAATCTCACACTGATAGCCCAAATTCCCCTGTGTAATCTCACAGTGATAGCCAAAATCCCCCTCTGCCATCTCACAGTGAAATCCAAAATCCCACACTTAAATCTCACAGTGATGGCCCAAATCACCTTGTGTAATCTAACAGTGATAGCCAAAATCCCCCTGTGTAATCTAACAGTGATAGACCAATTCCCTCTGTGTAATCTCACACTGATAGCCCAAATGCCCATTTGTAACCTCACACTGTTAGCCCAAATCACCCTTGTAATCTCACACTGATAGCCCAAATACCCCTCTGTAATCTCACAGTAATAGCCCAAATAACCCTTGTAAGCACACACTGAAAGCCCAAATCCCCTTAGTCACTTCACACTGATAGCCCATATCACCCTTGTAACCTCACAGTGATAGCCCAAATCCCCATGTATAATCTCACACTGATAGCCCAAATCCCCCTGTGTAATCTCGCACTGGTTGCCCAAATCCCCCTGTGTAATCTCACAGTGATAGCCCAAATCCCCCTGTGTAATCTCACACTGATAGCCCAAATAACCCTTGCAATCTCACACTGATAGCCCAAATACACCTGTGTAATCTCACTAATAGCCCAAATAACCTTTGTAATCTCACACTGATAGACCAAATCCCCCTGAGTAAACTTAAACTGTTAGCCCAAATCCCCATTGTAACCTCACACTGATAGCCCAAATACCCTTGTGTAATCTCACACTGATATCCCAAATCCCCCTTGTAACCTCAAACAGATCGCCCAAATCCCGCTGTCTAATCTTACACTTATACCCCAAATCAACCTGTGTAATCTCACAGTGATAGCCCAAATGCCTCTTGTAAACCTCACACTGATAACTCAAACCCTCGTGTGTAATCTCACACTGAGAGCCCAAAAACCCCTTGTAACCTCACACGGATAGCCCAAAATACCCCCGTGTAATCCCATAGTGATTGCCCAATACCCCCTGTGTAATCTTACACTTATAGCCCAAATCCGCCTGTGTAATGTCAGGCTGATAGCCCAAATCCCCGTGTGTAACCTCACACTGATAGCCCAAATCCCCCTGTGTAATCTCACAGTGATAGCCCAAATCCCCCTTGTAAACCTCAAACTGATAGCTCAAACCCTCGTGTGTAATCTCACTCTGAGAGCCCAAATACCCCTTGTAACCTCACACGGATAGCCCAAATTCCCCTTGTAACCTCACACTGATAGCCCAAATTGCCCTTGTAACCTCACAGTGATAGCACAAATCCCCCTGTGTAATCTCACACTGATAGTCCAAATCCCCCTGTGTAATCTCAAACTGATAGCCCAAATTCCCTGTGTAATCTAACAATGATAGCCCAAATCCCCCTTGTAAACCTCACACTGATAGCCAAAATCACCCTTGTACCTTCACACTGATAGCCCAAATCCCACTTTGTAATCTCAGACTGTTAACCCAAAACCCCCTTTGTAATCTCACACTGATAGCCCACATACCCCTGGTAATCTCACACTGACAGGCCAAATACCCCTTGTAAACTCACACTAATAGTCCAAATCCCCCTTGTAACCTCACAGTGATAGCCCAAATCTCCCTGTGTAATCTCACACTGATAGACCAAATCCCCCTGTGTAATCTCAAACTGATAGCCCAAATTCCCTGCGTAATCTAACAATGATAGCCCAAATCCCCCTTGTAAACCTCACACTGATCGCCAAAATCCCCCTTGTACATTCACACTAATAGGCCAAAGCCCACTTTGTAATCTCAGACTGTTAGCCCAAAACCCCGTTTGTAATCTCACACTGAGAGACCAAATACCCCTGGTAATCTCACACTGATAGGCCAAATCCCCCTTGTAACCTCACAGTGATAGCCCAAATCACCCTGTGTAATCCTACACTTATACACCAAATCCCCCTGTGCAATCTCACAGTGATGGCCCAAATCCACCATTTAACATCACACTAATAGCCCAAATCCCCCTTGTACCTTCACACTGATAGGCCAAATCCCCCAGTGTAATCTCCGACTGATAGCCCAAACACCCTGTGTAACCACACACTAATATCCCAAACCCCCCTGTGTAATCTCACACTGAGAGCACAAATGCCCAATGTAATCTCACACTGATAGCTCAAATCCCCTTTGAACCGTCACACTGATAGCCCAAATCGGCCTTGTAACCTCACACAAATAATCCAAATCCCCTTGTGCAATCTCACACTGATAGCCCAAATCCCCCTGTGTAATCTCAAACTGATAGCCCAAATTCACTGTGTAATCTAACAATGATAGCCCAAATCCCCCTTGTAAACCTCACAGTGATAGCCATAATCCCCCTTGTAAATTCAAACTGATAGCCCAAATCCCACTTTGTAATCTCAGACTGTTAACCCAAAACCCCCTTTGTAATCTCACACTGAGAGCCCAAATACCCCTGGTAACCTCACACTGATAGGCCAAATCCCCCTTGTAAACTCACACTAATAGTCCAAATCCCCCTTGTAACCTCACAGTGATTGCCCAAATCCCCCTGTGTAATCTCACACTGATAACCCAAATCCCCCTGTGTAATCTCACACGGATAGCCCAAATCCCCCTGTGTAATCTCACAGTGATTTCCGAAATCCCCCTGTGTAATCTCACACTGATAGCCCAAATCCCCCTTGTAACCTTACACTGATAGCCCAAATACCCCTTGTAATCTCACACTGATAGCCCAAATCCCCAATTTGAGCTCGCACCGATAGCCCAAATTCCCCTGTGTAATCTTACAGTGGTAGACGAAATATCACTTGTAATCTCACACTGATAGCCCAAATCCCATTTGTAACCTCACACTGAGAGCCCAAATCCCCCTTGTAACCTCAAACTGATCGCCCAAATCCTGCTGTCTCATCTTACACTTATACCCCAAATCCCCCTGTGTAATCTCACAGTGATAGCCCAAATGCCCCTTGTAAACCTCACACTGATAGCTCAAACCCTCGTGTGTAATCTCACACTGAGAGCCCAAATCGCCTTGTGTAATCTCACACTCATAGCCCAAATCCCCATGTATAATCTCACACTAATAGCCCAAATCCCCCTGTGTAAACTCGCACTGGTAGCCCAAATCCCCCTGTGTAATCGCAGAGTGATAGCCAAAATCCCTCTATGTAATCTCACACCGATAACCCAAATCCCACTTGTAAACTCACACTGATATCACAAATCCCCCGGTATAATCTCACAGTGATAGCACAAATCCCCCTGTATAATCTCACACTGATTGCCCAAATAACCCTTGTAATCTCACACTGATAGCCCAAATCCTCTTTGTAACCTCACACTGAAAACACATATCCCCCTTGTAACCTCACAGTGATAGCCCAAATCCCCATGTATAATATCACACTGATAGCCTAAATCCCCTTTGTAACCTCACACTGATAGCCCATATCCCCCTTGTAACCTCACAGTGATAGCCCAAATCCCCATGTATAATCTCACACTAATAGCCCAAATCCCCCTGTGTAAACTCGCACTGGTAGCCCAAATCCCCCTGTGTAATCGCAGAGTGATAGCCAAAATCCCTCTATGTAATCTCACACCGATAACCCAAATCCCACTTGTAAGCTCACACTGATAGCCCAAATAACCGTTGTAAGCTCACCCTGATATGCCAAATACCCCTTGTAATCTCACACTGATAGCCCAAATACCCCTGTGTAATCTCACAGTAATAGCCCAAATAACTTTTGTAATCACACAATGATAGACCAAATCCCCTTTATAACTTCACACTGAAAAACCTTATCCCCCTTGTAACCTCACAGTGATAGCCCAAATCCCCCTCTGTAACCTCACAGTGATAGCCCAAATCCCCATGTATAATATCATACTGATAGCCCAAATCCCCTTTGTAACCTCACACTGATAGCCCATATCCCCCTTGTAACCTCACAGTGATAGCCCAAATCCCCATGAAAAATCTCACACTAATAGCCCAAATCCCCCTGTGTAAACTCGCACTGCTAGCCCAAATCCCCCTGTGTAATCGCAGAGTGATAGCCAAAATCCCTCTATGTAATCTCACACCGATAACCCAAATCCCACTTGTAAGCTCACACTGATATCACAAATCCCCCAGTATAATCTCACAGTGATAGCCCAAATCCCCCTGTGTAATCTCACAGTGATAGCACAAATCCCCCTGTATAATCTCACACTGATTGCCCAAATAACCCTTGTAATCTCACCCTGATAGCTCAAATCCCCCTTGTAACCTCACACTGAGAACCAAAATCCCCCTTTTAGCCTCACACTGATAGCCCAAATCCCCTAAGTAATCTCACACTGATAGCCCAAATTCCCCCTGTGTCATCTCACGCTGATAGCCCAAAACCCCCTGTGTAATGTCTCAGTGATAGCCAAAATCCCTCTGTGCAATCTCACAGTGAAAACCCAAATCAGCCTCTTTAATCTCACAGTGATAGCACAAATAACCTTTGTAATCTCACATTGTTAGACCAAATCCCCTTAATAACCTCACACGGAAAACCCTTATCCCCCTTGTAACCTCACAGTGATAGCCCAAATCCACATGTATAATATCACACTGATAGCCCAAATCCTCTTTGTAACCTCACACTGATAGCCCTTATCCCGCTTGTAACATCACAGTGGTAGCCCAAATCCCCATGGATAATCACACACTGATAGCCCAAATCCCCCTGGGTAATCTCACTCCGGTAGCCCAAATCCCCCTCTGTAATCTCTCAGTGATAGGCAAAATCCCCCTATGTAATCTCACACCGATAACTGAAACCCCACCTGTAAACTGACACTGATATTCCATATCCCACTGTATAATTTCACAGTGATAGCCCAAATCCCCCTGTGTATACTCACAGTGATAGCCAAAATCCCCCTGTGTAATCTCCCACTGATAGCCCAAATCCCCCTTGTAACCTCACACTTTTAGCCCAAATCCCACTGAGTAAACTCACAGTGATAGCCCAAATCCCCTTGTAATCTCACATTGATAGCCCAAATACCCCTGTGTAATCTCACAGTAATAGCCCAAATAACCCTTGTAATCTCACACTTATAGCCCAAATCCCCTTAGTAGCCTCACACTGAAAGCCCATATCCCCCTGTGTAATCTCGCACTGGTAGCCCAAATCCCATTGTGTAATCTCACAGTGATATCCCAAAACCTCCTACGTAATCTCTGACCGATAACCCAAATCCCACTTGTAAACTCACACTGATATCCCCAATCCCCCGTGTATAATCTCACAGTGATAGCCCAAATCCCCCTGTGTAATCTCACAGTGATAGCCCAAATCCCCCTGTGTAATCTCACACTGATAGCCCAATTAACCGTTGTAAGCTCACCCTGATATGCCAAATACCCCTTGTAATCTCACATGGATAGCCCAAATACCCCTGTGTAATCTCACAGTAATAGCCCAAATAACTTTTGTAATCACACAATGATAGACCAAATCCCCTTTATAACCTCACACTGAAAAACCTTATCCCCCTTGTAACCTCACAGTGATAGCCCAAATCCACATGTATAATATCACACTGATAGCCCAAATCCCCTTTGTAACCTCACACAGATAGCCCATATCCCCCTTGTAACCTCACAGTCATAGCCCAAATCCCCATGTATAATCTCACACTGATAGCCCAAGTCCCCTGTACAATCTCACTGTGAAAGACCAAATCCCCCTCTTAGATCTCACAGTGATGGCCCAAATCCCTCTGTGTAATCTATCAGTGATAGCCCAAATCCCCCTGTGTAATCTAACAGTGATAGCCCAAATCCCCCTGTGTAATCTCACACTGATAGCCCAAATCCACATTTGTAACCTCACACTGATAGCCCAAATCTCCCTGAGTAAACTCACACCGTTAGCGCAAATCCCCCTTGTAATCTCACATTGATAGACCAAATACCTCTGTGTAATCTCACAGTAATAGCCCAAATAACCCTTGTAATCTCACACTGATAGCCTAAAACCCCTTAGTAACCTCACAGTGATAGCCCAAATCCCCATGTATAATCTCACACTTATAGCACAAATCCCCCTGTGTAAACTCGCACTTGTAGCCCAAATCCCCCTGTGTAATCTCACAGTGATAGCCCAAATCCCCCTGTGTAATCTCGCACAAGAAGCAAAAAGCCCCATGTGTAATCTGACAGTGATATCCCAAATCCCACTACGTAATCTCAGACGGATAACCCAAATACCTCTTGTAATCTCACACTGATAGTCCAAATACCCCTTGTAATATCACACTGATAGCCCAAATACCCCTGTGTAATCTCACAGTAATAGCCCAAATAACCTTTGTAATCTCACATTGTTAGACCAAATCCCCTTTATAACCTTACACTGAAAACCCTTATCCCCCTTGTAACCTCACAGTGATAGCCCAAATCCACATGTATAATATCACACTGATAGCCCAAATCCCCTTTGTAACCTCACGCTGATAGCCCTTATCTCGCTTGTAACCTCACAGTGGTAGCCCAAATCCCCATGTATAATCTCACACTAATAGCCCAAATCCCCCTGTGTAAACTCGCACTGGTAGCCCAAATCCCCCTGTGTAATTGCAGAGTGATAGCCAAAATCCCTCTATGTAATCTCACACCGATAACCCAAATCCCACTTGTAAGCTCACACTGATATCACAAATCCCCCAGTATAATCTCACAGTGATAGCCCAAAACCCCCTAAGTAATCTCACAGTGATAGCACAAATCCCCCTGTATAATCTCACACTGATTGCCCAAATAACCCTTGTAATCTCACCCTGATAGCCCAAATCCTCTTTGTAACCTCACACTGAAAACACATATCCCCCTTGTAACCTCACAGTGATAGCCCAAATCCCCATGTATAATATCACACTGATAGCCCAAATCCCCTTTGTAACCTCACACTGATAGCCCATATCCCCCTTGTAACCTCACAGTGATAGCCCAAATCCCCATGTATAATCTCACACTAATAGCCCAAATCCCCCTGTGTAAACTCGCACTGCTAGCCCAAATCCCCCTGTGTAATCGCAGAGTGATAGCCAAAATCCCTCTATGTAATCCCACACCGATAACCCAAATCCCACTTGTAAACTCACACTGATATCACAAATCCCCCAGTATAATCTCACAGTGATAGCCCAAATCCCCCTGTGTAATCTCACAGTGATAGCACAAATCCCCCTGTATAATCTCACACTGATTGCCCAAATAACCCTTGTAATCTCACCCTGATAGCTCAAATCCCCCTTGTAACCTCACCCTGATAGCCCAAATCCCCCTCGTAACCTCACACTGAGAACCAAAATCCCCCTTTTAGCCTCACACTGATAGCCCAAATCCCCTAAGTAATCTCACACTGATAGCCCAAATTCCCCCTGTGTCATCTCACACTGATAGCCCAAAACCCCCTGTGTAATGTCTCAGTGATAGCCAAAATCCCTCTGTGCAATCTCACAGTGAAAACCCAAATCCCCCTCTTTAATCTCACAGTGATAGCACAAATAACCTTTGTAATCTCACATTGTTAGACCAAATCCCCTTAATAACCTCACACTGAAAACCCTTATCCCCCTTGTAACCTCACAGTGATAGCCCAAATCCACATGTATAATATCACACTGATAGCCCAAATCCTCTTTGTAACCTCACACTGATAGCCCTTATCCCGCTTGTAACATCACAGTGGTAGCCCAAATCCCCATGGATAATCTCACTCCGGTAGCCCAAATCCCCCTGTGTAGTCTCTCAGTGATAGGCAAAATCTCCCTATGTAATCTCACACCGATAACTGAAATCCCACCTGTAAACTGACACTGATATCCCATATCCCACTGTATAATTTCACAGTGATAGCCCAAATCCCCCTGTGTATACTCACAGTGATAGCCAAAATCCCCCTGTGTAATCTCCCACTTATAGCCCAAATCCCCCTTGTAACCTCACACTTTTAGCCCAAATCCCACTGAGTAAACTCACAGTGATAGCCCAAATCCCCTTGTAATCTCACACTGATAGCCCAAATACCCCTGTGTAATCTCACAGTAATAGCCCAAATAACCCTTGTAATCTCACACTTATAGCCCAAATCCCCTTAGTAGCCTCACACTGATAGCCCATATCCCCCTGTGTAATCTCGCACTGGTAGCCCAAATCCCATTGTGTAATCTCACAGTGATATCCCAAAACCTCCTACGTAATCTCTGACCGATAACCCAAATCCCACTTGTAAACTCACACTGATATCCCCAATCCCCCGTGTATAATCTCACAGTGATAGCCCAAATCCCCCTGTGTAATCTCACAGTGATAGCCCAAATCCCCCTGTGTAATCTCACACTGATAGCCCAAATAACCGTTGTAAGCTCACCCTGATATGCCAAATACCCCTTGTAATCTCACACTGATAGCCCAAATACCCCTGTGTAATCTCACAGTAATAGCCCAAATAACTTTTGTAATCACACAATGATAGACCAAATCCCCTTTATAACCTCACACTGAAAAACCTTATCCCCCTTGTAACCTCACAGTGATAGCCCAAATCCACATGTATAATATCACACTGATTGCCCAAATCCCCTTTGTAACCTCACACAGATAGCCCATATCCCCCTTGTAACCTCACAGTCATAGCCCAAATCCCCATGTATAATCTCACACTGATAGCCCAAGTCCCCTGTACAATCTCACTGTGAAAGACCAAATCCCCCTCTTAGATCTCACAGTGATGGCCCAAATCCCTCTGTGTAATCTATCAGTGATAGCCCAAATCCCCCTGTGTAATCTAACAGTGATAGCCCAAATCCCCCTGTGTAATCTCACACTGATAGCCCAAATCCACGTTTGTAACCTCACACTGATAGCCCAAATCTCCCTGAGTAAACTCACACCGTTAGCGCAAATCCCCCTTGTAATCTCACATTGATAGACCAAATACCTCTGTGTAATCTCACAGTAATAGCCCAAATAACCCTTGTAATCTCACACTGATAGCCTAAAACCCCTTAGTAACCTCACAGTGATAGCCCAAATCCCCATGTATAATCTCACACTTATAGCACAAATCCCCCTGTGTAAACTCGCACTTGTAGCCCAAATCCCCCTGTGTAATCTCACAGTGATAGCCCAAATCCCCCTGTGTAATCTCGCACTGGAAGCAAAAAGCCCCATGTGTAATCTGACAGTGATATCCCAAATCCTGCTACGTAATCTCAGACCGATAACCCAAATACCTCTTGTAATCTCACACTGATATCCCCAATCCCCCGTGTATAATCTCACAGTGATAGCCCAAATCCCCCTGTGTAATCTCACAGTGATAGCCCAAATCCCCCTGTGTAATCTCACAGTAATAGCCCAAATAACCTTTGTAATCTCACATTGTTAGACCAAATCCCCTTTATAACCTCACACAGAAAACCCTTATCCCCCTTGTAACCTCACAGTGATAGCCCAAATCCACATGTATAATATCACACTGATAGCCCAAATCCCCTTTGTAACCTCACACAGATAGCCCATATCCCCCTTGTAACCTCACAGTCATAGCCCAAATCCCCATGTATAATCTCACACTGATAGCCCAAGTCCCCTGTACAATCTCACTGTGAAAGACCAAATCCCCCTCTTAGATCTCACAGTGATGGCCCAAATCCCTCTGTGTAATCTATCAGTGATAGCCCAAATCCCCCTGTGTAATCTAACAGTGATAGCCCAAATCCCCCTGTGTAATCTCACACTGATAGCCCAAATCCACATTTGTAACCTCACACTGATAGCCCAAATCTCCCTGAGTAAACTCACACCGTTAGCGCAAATCCCCCTTGTAATCTCACATTGATAGACCAAATACCTCTGTGTAATCTCACAGTAATAGCCCAAATAACCCTTGTAATCTCACACTGATAGCCTAAAACCCCTTAGTAACCTCACAGTGATAGCCCAAATCCCCATGTATAATCTCACACTTATAGCACAAATCCCCCTGTGTAAACTCGCACTTGTAGCCCAAATCCCCCTGTGTAATCTCACAGTGATAGCCCAAATCCCCCTGTGTAATCTCGCACTGGAAGCAAAAAGCCCCATGTGTAATCTGACAGTGATATCCCAAATCCCGCTACGTAATCTCAGACCGATAACCCAAATACCTCTTGTAATCTCACACTGATATCCCCAATCCCCCAGTATAATCTCACAGTGATAGCCCAAATCCCCCTGTGTAATCTCACAGTGATAGCCCAAATCCCCCTGTGTAATCTCACAGTAATAGCCCAAATAACCTTTGTAATCTCACATTGTTAGACCAAATCCCCTTTATAACCTCACACTGAAAACCCTTATCCCCCTTGTAACCTCACAGTGATAGCCCAAATCCACATGTATAATATCACACTGATAGCCCAAATCCCCTTTGTAACCTCACGCTGATAGCCCTTATCTCGCTTGTAACCTCACAGTGGTAGCCCAAATCCCCATGTATAATCTCACACTGATAGCCCAAATCCCCCTGTGTAATCTCACACCGGTAGCCCATATCCCCCTGTGTAATCTCTCAGTGATAGCCAAAATCCCCCTATGTAATCTCACACCGATAACCGAAATCCCACCTGTAAGCTGACACTGATATCCCATATCCACATGTATGGTCTTACTCTGATAGCCCAAAAACCCCCTGTAATCTCACACTGATTGCCCAAATACCACTGTGTAATCTCACAGTAATAGCCAAAACAACCTTTGTAATCTCACACTGATAGCCCAAATCCTCTTTGTAACCTCACACTGAAAACACATATCCCCCTTGTAACCTCACAAAGATAGCCCAAATCCCCCTTGTAACCTCACACTGATAGCCGAAATTCCCGTGTAAACTCACACTTTTAGCCCAAATCCCCCTTTTAGCCTCACACTGATAGCCCTAATCCCCTTTGTAATCTCACACAAATAGACCAAACACCCCTGTGTAATCTCACAGTAATAGCCCAAATAACCTTTGTAATCTCGCACTGATAGCCCAAATCCCCTATGTAACATCACACTGAAAACCCATATCCGCCTTGTAACCTCACAGTGATAGCCCAAATCCACATGTATAATATCACACTGATGGCCCAAAACCCCTTTGTAACCTCGCACTGGTAGCCCAAATCCCCCTGTGTAATCTCACTGTGATAGCCAAGTTCCTCCTATGTAATCTCACACCGATAACCCAAATCCCATTTAAGCTCACACTGATATCCCATATCCCCCTGTTTAATCTCACAGAGATAGCCCATATCCCCCTGTGTAATCTCACAGTGATAGCTCAAATCCCCCTTGTAACCTCACACTGATAGCCCAAATCCCCCTTATAACCTCACACAGATAGCTCAAATTCCCCTGTGTAATCTCACACTGTGAGCCAAAATCCCCCTTTTAGCCTCACACTGATAGCCCAAATCCCCTGAGTAATCTCACACTGATAGCCCAAATTCCCCCTGTGTCATCTGACACTGATAGCCCAAATACCCCTGTGTAATCTCACACTGATAGCCCAAATATCCCCTGTGTTATCTCACACTGATAGCCCAAATTCCCCCTTTGTCATCTCACACTGATAGCCCAAATCCCCCGTTGTCATCTCACACTGATAGCCAAAATCCCCCTTGTAACATCACACTGATAGCCCCAATCCCCCTGTGTCATCTCAAAGTTATAGCCCAAATCTCCCTGTGTAATCTCACACTGATAGCCCAAATTCCCCCTTTGTCATCTCACAGTGATAGCCCAAATTCCCACTGTGCAATCGTACATTGATATCCCTAATTCCCCCTGTGTAACCTCACACTGATAGCCCAAATCCCCTTTTGTAATCTCACCCTGATTGCCCAAATCACCCTGTGTAATCTTACATTGATAGCTAATTCCCCTTTATAACCTCACACTGATAGCCCCAATCTCCTTTGAAACCTCAAAGTGATAGCCTAAATCCCCATGTGAAATCTCACACTGATAGCCCAAATCCCCCTATGTAATCTCACACCGATAACCCAAATCCGACTTGTAAGATCACGCTGATATCCCAAAATCCCCTGTATAATGTCACAGTGATAGCCCAAATCCCACGGTGTAATGTCACAGTGATAGCTCAAATCCCCCTGTGTAATCTCACACTTTTAGCCCAAATCCCCCTTTTACCCTCACACTGATAGCCCAAATCCCCCTTGTAATCTCACACTGATAGCCCATATCCACCTGTGTAATCTCACACTGATAGCCCAAATTCCCCCTGTGTCAACTCACACTGATAGCCCAAATCCCCCTTTTGACCTCACACTGATAGCCCAAATCCCACTGTGTAATCTCACAGTGATAGCCCAAATACCCCTTGTAATCTCACACTGATAGCCCAAATCGCCTTTGTAACCTCACACTGATAGCCCAAATCCCCCTTGTAACCTCACAGTGATAGCCCAAATCCCGATGTGTAATCTCACACTGATAGCTCAAATCCCCCGGTGTAATCTCACACTGATAGCCCAAATCCCTTTTGTAACCTCACACTGATAGCCCCAATACCCCTTATAACCTCAAAGTGATAGCCCAAATTCCCATGTGTAATCTCACACTGATAGCCCAAATCCCCCCGTGTAATCTCACAGTGATAGCCAAAATCCCCCTGTGCAATCTCACAGTGAAAGCCCAAATCCCCATCTTTAATCTCACAGTGATAGCCCAAAACGCCCTGTGTAATCAAAGTGTGATAGCCCAAATCCCCCTTGTAATCTAACAGTGATAGCCCAATTCCCCCTGTGTAATCTCACACTTATAGCCCAAATCCCCATTTGTAAACTCACACTGAAAGCCCAAATCCCCCTGAGTAAACTCACACTGATAACCCAAATCCCCCTTGTAAACTCACACAGATATCCCAAATCCCCCTGAAAAATCTCACAGTGATAGCCCAAATCACCCTGTGTAATCTCACAGTGATAGCTCAAATCCCATTGTGGAATCTCACACTGATAGCCCAAATAAACGTTTTAATCTTACACTGATAGCCCAAATACCCCTTGTAATCTCACACTGATAGACCAAACACCCCTGTGTAATCTCACAGTAATAGCCCAAATAACCTTTGTAATCTCGCACTGATAGCCCAAATCCCCTTTGTAACCTCACACTGAAAACCCATATCCCCCTTGTAACCTCACAGTGATAGCCCAAATCCACATGTATAATATCAACCTGATGGCCCAAATCCCCTTTGTAACGTCACACTGATAGCCCATATCCCCCTTGTAACCTCACAGTGATAGCCCAAATCCCCATGTATAATCTCACACTGATAGCCCAAATCCCCCTGTGTAATCTCAGTGTGATAGTCAAGATCCCCCTATGTAATCTCACACTGATAACCCAAATCCCATTTGTAAGCTCACACAGATATCCCATATCCCCTGTGTAATCTCACAGTGATAGCTCAAATCCCCATGTATAATCTCACACTGATAGCCCAAATCCCCCTGTGTAATCTCGCACTGGTAGCCCAAATCCCCCTGTGTAATCTCAGTGTGATAGCCAAGATCCCCCTATGTAATCTCACACCGATAACCCAAATCCCATTTGTAAGCTCACACAGATATCCCATATCCCCCTGTGTAATCTCACAGTGAAAGCTCAAATCCCCCTTGTAACCTCACACTGATAGCCCAAATCCCCCTTGTAACCTCACACAGATAGCTCAAATTCCCCTGTGTAATCTCACACTGATAGCCCAAATTCCCCTGTGTAATCTCACACTGATAGCCCAAGTACCCGTGTGTAATCTCACACTGAGAGCCCAAATTTCCCCTGTGTCATCTCACACTGATAGCCCAAATTCCCCCTGTGTCATCTCACACTGATTGCCCAAATCCCCATGGTAACCTCACACTGATAGCCCAAATCCCCCTCTGTCATCTCAAAGATATAGCCCAAATCTCCCTGTGTAATCTCACAGTGATAGCCCAAATCCCCCTTGTAACCTCACAGTGACAGCCCAAATACCCCTTGTGTAATCATACATTGATATGCCTAATTCCCCCGGTGTAGACTCACACTGATAGACCAAATCCCCCTTTGTAATCTCACCCTGATTACCCAAATCCCCCTTTGTAATCTTACATTGATAGCCCAAATCTCCTTTGTAACCTCACACTGATAGCCCCAATCCCCCTTGTAACCTCAAAATGATAGCCCAAATCCCCATGTGTAATCTCACACTGATATCCCAAATCCCCCTATGTAATCTCAAACCGATAACCCAAATCCCACTTGTAAGATCATGCTGATATCCCAAATCCCCCTGTATAATCTCACAGTGATAGCCAAAATCCCCCGGTGTAATCTCACAGTGATAGCTCAAATCCCCCTTGTAACCTCACACTGATAGCCCATATCCACCTGTGTAATCTCACACTGATAGCCCAATTCCCCCTATGTCAACTCACACTGATAGCCCAAATCCCCCTTTTGACCTCACACTGATAGCCCAATTCCCCCTGTGTAATCTCACAGTGATAGCCCAAATACCCCTTGTAATCTCACACTGATAGCCCAAATCGCCTTTGTAACCTCACACTGATAGCCCAAAGCGCCCTTATAACCTCACAGTGATAGCCCAAATTCCCATGTGTAATCTCACACTGAGAGCCCAAATTTCCCCTGTGTCATCTCACACTGATAGCCCAAATTCCCCCTGTGTCATCTCACACTGATAGCCCAAATCCCCATGGTAACCTCACACTGATAGCCCAAATCCCCCTCTGTCATCTCAAAGATATAGCCCAAATCTCCCTGTGTAATCTCACAGTGATAGCCCAAATCCCCCTTGTAACCTCACAGTGACAGCCCAAATTCCCCTTGTGTAATCATACATTGATATGCCTAATTCCCCCGGTGTAGACTCACAATGATAGACCAAATCCCCCTTTGTAATCTCACCCTGATTACCCAAATCCCCCTTTGTAATCTTACATTGATAGCCCAAATCTCCTTTGTAACCTCACACTGATAGCCCCAATCCCCCTTGTAACCTCAAAATGATAGCCCAAATCCCCATGTGTAATCTCACACTGATATCCCAAATCCCCCTATGTAATCTCAAACCGATAACCCAAATCCCACTTGTAAGATCATGCTGATATCCCAAATCCCCCTGTATAATCTCACACTGATAGCCCATATCCACCTGTGTAATCTCACACTGATAGCCCAATTCCCCCTATGTCAACTCACACTGATAGCCCAAATACCCCTTTTGACCTCACACTGATAGCCCAATTCCCCCTGTGTAATCTCACAGTGATAGCCCAAATACCCCTTGTAATCTCACACTGATAGCCCAAATCGCCTTTGTAACCTCACACTGATAGCCCAAAGCGCCCTTGTAACCTCACAGTGATAGCCCAAATCCCCTTTGTAACCTCACACTGATAGCCCCAATCCCCCTTATAACCTCAAAGTGATAGCCCAAATTCCCATGTGTAATCTCACACTGAGAGCCCAAATCCCCCTATGTAATGTCACACCGATAAGCCAAATCCCACTTGTAAGATCACACTGAAATCCCAAATCCCCCTGTATAATCTCACAGTGATAGACCAAATCCCCTGGCGTATTCTCACAGTGATAGCTCAAATCCCCCTTGTAAACTCCGTCTGATCGCCCAAGTCCCCCTTGTAACCTCACACTGATAGCCGAAAATTCCGTGTAATCTCACACTTTTAGCCCAAAACCCCCTATGTAATCTCACACCGATAACCCAAATCCCACTTGTAAACTCACGCTGAAATCCCAATTCCCCCTGTATAATCTCACACTGATAGACCAAATCCCCCTGTGTAATCTCACAGTGATAGCTCAAGTCCCCCTTGTAACCTCACAAAGATAGCCCAAATCCCCCTTGTAACCTCACACTGATAGCCGAAATTCCCGTGTAAGCTCACACTTTTAGCCCAAATCCCCCTTTTAGCCTCACACTGATAGCCCTAATCCCCTTTGTAATCTCACACTGATAGCCCAAATCCCCCTGCGTAATCTAACACTGACAGCCCAAATTCCCCCTGTGTCAACTCACACTGATATCCCAAATCCCCCTTTTGACCTCACATTGAAAGACCAAATCCCCCTGTGTAATCTCACAGTGATAGCCCCAATACGCCTTGTAATCTCACACTGATAGCCCAAATCGCCATTGTAACCTCACACTGATAGCCCAAATCCCCTGAGAATTCTCACACTGATAGCCCAAATTCCCCGTGTCATCTCACACTGATAGCCCAAATCCCCCTGTGTAATCTCACAGTGATAGCCAAAATCCCCCTGTGCAATCTCACAGTGAAAGCCAAATCCCCCTCTTTAATCTCACAGTGATCGCCCAAAACGCCCTGTGTAATCTAAGTGTGACAGCCCAAATCCCCCTGTGTAATCTCACACTTATAGCCCAAATAACCCTTGTAATCTCACACTGATAGCCCAAATCCCCTTAGTAACCTCACACTGATAGCCCATATCAACCTTGTAACCTCACAGAGATAGCCCAAATCACCATGTATAATGTCACATTGATAGCCCAAATTCCCCTGCGTAATCTCACACTTTTAGCCCAAATCCCCCTTTTAGCCTCACACTGATAGCCCAAATCCCCCTTGTAATCTCACACTGATAGCCCATATCCACCTGTGTAATCTCACACTGATAGCCCAATTCCCCCTGTGTCAACTCACACTGATAGCCCAAATCCCCCTTTTGACCTCACACTGATAGCCCAAATCCCCCTGTGTAATCTCACAGTGATAGCCCAAATACCCCTTGTAATCTCACACTGATAGCCCAAAGCACCTTTGTAACCTCACACTGATAGCCCAAATCCCCCTTGTAACCTCACAGTGATAGCCCAAATCCCGATGTGTAATCTCACACTGATAGCTCAAATCCCCCGGTGTAATCTCACACTGATAGCCCAAATCCCTTTTGTAACCTCACACTGATAGCCCCAATTCCCCTTATAACCTCAAAGTGATAGCCCAAATTCCCATGTGTAATCTCACACTGGGAGCCCAAATCCCCCTGTGTAATCTCACACCGATAACCCAAATCCCACTTGTAAAATCACGCTGAAATCCCAAATCCCCCTGTATAATCTCACAGTGATAGACCAAATCCCCTGGTGTATTCTCACAGTGATAGCTCAAATCCCCCTTGTAACCTCCGACTGATCGCCCAAGTCCTCCTTTTAACCTCACACTGATAGCGGAAAATCCAGTGTAATCTCACACTTTTAGCCCAAAATCCCCTATGTAATCTCACACCGATAACCCAAATCCCACATGTAAACTCACGCTGAAATCCCAATTCCCCCTGTATAATCTCACACTGATAGACCAAATCCCCCTGTGTAATCTCAAAGTGATAGCTCAAGTCCCCCTTGTAACCTCACAAAGATAGCCCAAATCCCCCTTGTAACCTCACACTGATAGCCGAAATTCCCGTGTAAACTCACACTTTTAGCCCAAATCCCCCTTTTAGCCTCACACTGATAGCCCTAATCCCCTTTGTAATCTCACACTGATAGCCCAAATCCCCCTGTGTAATCTAACACTGATAGCCCAAATTCCCCCTGTGTCAACTCACACTGATAGCCCAAATCCCCCTTTTGACCTCACACTGATAGACCAAAATCCCCCTGTGTAATCTCACAGTGATAGCCCGAATACGCCTTGTAATCTCACACTGATAGCCCAAATCGCCTTTGTAGCCTCAAACTGATAGCCCAAATCCCCTGAGTAATCTCACACTGATAGCCCAAATTCCCCCTGTGTCATCTAACCCTGATAGCCCAAATCCCCCTGTGTAATCTAAGTGTGATAGCCTAAATCCCCCTTGTAATCTAACAGTGATAGCCCAAATCCCCCTGTGTAATCTCACACTTATAGCCCAAATACCCATTTGTAACCACACACTGATAGCCCAAATCCCCCTGAGTAAACTCACACTGATAACCCAAATCCCCTTTATAATCTCACATTGATAGCCCAAATACCCCTGTGTAATCTCACAGTGATAGCCCAAATCACCATGTATAATCTCACAGTGATAGCCCAAATACCCCTGAGTAATCTCGCACTGGTAGCCCAAATCCCCCTGTGTAATCTCACACTGATAGACCAAACACCCCTGTGTAATCTCACAGTAATAGCCCAAATAACCTTTGTAATCTCGCACTGATAGCCCAAATCCCCTATGTAACATCACACTGAAAACCCATATCCCCCTTGTAACCTCACAGTGATAGCCCAAATCCACATGTATAATATCACACTGATGGCCCAAAACCCCTTTGTAACCTCACACTGATAACCCATATCCCCCTTGTAACCTCACAGTGATAGCCCAAATCCCCATGTATAATCTCACACTGATAGCCCAAATACCCCTTTGTAATCTCGCACTGGTAGCCCAAATCCCCCTGTGTAATCTCACTGTGATAGCCAAGTTCCTCCTATGTAATCTCACACCGATAACCCAAATCCCATTTAAGCTCACACTGATATCCCATATCCCCCTGTAGAATCTCACAGATATAGCCCATATCCCCCTGTGTAATCTCACAGTGATAGCTCAAATCCCCCTTGTAACCTCACACTGATAGCTCAAATTCCCCTGTGTAATCTCACACTGTTAGCCAAAATCCCCCTTTTAGCCTCACACTGATAGCCCAAATCCCCTGAGTAATCTCACACTGATAGCCCAAATCCCCCTGTGTAATCTCACACTGATAGCCCAAATCCCCCTGTGTCAACTCACACTGATAGCCCAAATCCCCCTTTTGACCTCACACTGATAGACCAAATCCCCCTGTGTAATCTCACAGTGATAGCCCGAATACGCCTTGTAATCTCACACTGATCGCCCAAATCGCCTTTGTAACCTCAAACTGATAGCCCAAAATCCCCTGAGTAATCTCACACTGATAGCCCAAATTCCCCCTGTGTCATCTAACCCTGATAGCCCAAATCCCCCTGTGTAATCTAAGTGTGATAGCCTAAATCCCCCTTGTAATCTAACAGTGATAGCCCAAATCCCCCTGTGTAATCTCACACTTATAGCCCAAATCCCCATTTGTAACCTCACACTGATAGCCCAAATCCCCCTGAGTAAACTCACACTGATAACCCAAATCCCCTTTATAATCTCACATTGATAGCCCAAATACCCCTGTGTAATCTCACAGTGATAGCCCAAAATCACCATGTATAATCTCACAGTGATAGCCCAAATACCCCTGAGTAATCTCGCACTGGTAGCCCAAATCCCCCTGTGTAATCTCACACTGATAGACCAAACACCCCTGTGTAATCTCAGAGTAATAGCCCAAATAACCTTTGTAATCTCGCACTGATAGCCCAAATCTCCTATGTAACATCACACTGAAAACCCATATCCCCCTTGTAACCTCACAGTGATAGCCCAAATCCACATGTATAATATCACACTGATGGCCCAAAACCCCTTTGTAACCTCACACTGATAACCCATATCCCCCTTGTAACCTCACAGTGATAGCCCAAATCCCCATATATAATCTCACACTGATAGCCCAAATCCCCCGTTGTCATCTCACACTGATAGCCAAAATCCCCCTTGTAACATCACACTGATAGCCCCAATCCCCCTGTGTCATCTCAAAGTTATAGCCCAAATCTCCCTGTGTAATCTCACACTGATAGCCCAAATTCCCCCTTTGTCATCTCACAGTGATAGCCCAAATTCCCACTGTGCAATCGTACATTGATATCCCTAATTCCCCCTGTGTAACCTCACACTGATAGCCCAAATCCCCTTTTGTAATCTCACCCTGATTGCCCAAATCACCCTGTGTAATCTTACATTGATAGCTAATTCCCCTTTATAAACCTCACACTGATAGCCCAATCTCCTTTGTAACCTCAAAGTGATAGCCTAAATCCCCATGTGAAATCTCACACTGATAGCCCAAATCCCCCTATGTAATCTCACAACCGATAACCCAAATCCGACTTGTAAGATCACGCTGATATCCCCAAAATCCCCTGTATAATGTCACAGTGATAGCCCAAATCCCACGGTGTAATGTCACAGTGATAGCTCAAATCCCCCTGTGTAATCTCACACTTTTAGCCCAAATCCCCCTTTTTACCCTCACACTGATAGCCCAAATCCCCCTTGTAATCTCACACTGATAGCCCATATCCACCTGTGTAATCTCACACTGATAGCCCAAATTCCCCCTGTGTCAACTCACACTGATAGTGCAAATCCCCCTTTTGACCTCACACAGATAGCCCAAATCCCCCTGTGTCATCTCACAGTGATAGCCCAAATACCCCTTGTAATCTCACACTGATAGCCCAAAGCGCCTTTGTAACCTCACACTGATAGCGCAAATCCCCCCTTGTAACCTCACAGTGATAGCCCAAATCCTGCAGTGTAATCTCACACTGATAACTCAAATGCCCCTGTGTAATCTCACACTGATAGCCCAAATCCCCGTTGTAACCTCACACTGATAGCCCCAATCCCCCTTATAACCTCAAAGTGATAGCCCAAATTCCCATGTGTAATCTCACACTGAGAGCGCAAATCCCCCTATGTAATCTCACACCGATAACCCAAATCCCACTTGTAAGATCACGCTGAAATCCCAAATCCCCCTGTATAATCTCACAGTGATAGACCAAATTCCCTGGTGTAACCTCACAGTGATAGCTCAAATCCCCCCTTGCAACCTCCTACTGATCGCCCCAATTCCCCTTGTAACCTCACACTGATAGCCGAAATTCCCATGTAATCTCACACTTTTAGCATTAATCCCCCTTTCAGCCTCACACTGATAGCCCAAAACCCTTTGTAATCTCACACTGATAGCTCAAATCCCCCTTTTGACCTCACATTGATAGTACAAATCCCCCTGTGTAATCTCACAGTGGTAGCCCAAATACACCTTGGAATCTCACACTGATAGCCCATATCAACCTTGTAACCTCACACTGATAGCCCAAATCACCATGTCTAATCTCACAGTGATAGCCCAAATCCCCCCTGTGTAATCTCGCACTGGTAGCCCATATCCCCCTGTGTAATCTCACAGTGATAGCCCAAATCCCCCTACGTAATCTCAGACCGATAACCCAAATCCCACTGGTAAACTCACACAGAAATCCCAAATCCCCCTGTATAATCTCACAGTGAAAGCCCAAATCCCCCCCGTGTAATCTCACAGTGATAGCTCAAATTCCCCCTTGTAAGATCACACTGATAGCCAAAATCCCCCTTTTAGCCTCACACTGATAGCCCAAATCCCCTGAGTAATCTCACACTGATAGCCCAAATTCCCCCTGTGTCATCTGACACTGATAGCCCAAATACCCCTGTGTAATCTCACACTGATAGCCCAAATATCCCCTGTGTCATCTCACACTGATAGCCCAAATTCCCCCTTTGTCATCTCACACTGATAGCCCAAATCCCCCGTTGTCATCTCACACTGATAGCTAAAATCCCCCTTGTAACATCACACTGATAGCCCCAATCCCCCTGTGTCATCTCAAAGTTATAGCCCCAAATCTCCCTGTGTAATCTCACACTGATAGCCCAAATTCCCCCTTTGTCATCTCACACTGATAGCCCAAATCCCCCGTTGTCATCTCACACTGATAGCTAAAATCCCCCTTGTAACATCACACTGATAGCCCCCAATCCCCCTGTGTCATCTCAAAGTTATAGCCCAAATCTCCCTGTGTAATCTCACACTGATAGCCCAAATTCCCCCTTTGTCATCTGACACTGATAGCCAAAATCCCCCGTTGTCATTTCACACTGATAGCCATAATCCCCCTTGTAACATCACACTGATAACCCCAATCCCCCTGTGTCATCTCAAAGTTATAGCCCAAATTTCCCCTGTGTTATCTCACACTGATAGCCCAAATTCCCCCTGTGTCATCTCACACAGATAGCCCAAATTTCCCCTGTGTAATCTTAAACTGATATCCCTAATTCCCCCTGTGTAACCTCACACTGATAGCCCAAATCCCCCTTTGTAATCTCACCCTGATAGCCCAAATCCCTTGTGCAATCTTACATTGATAGCCCAAATACCCCTTGTAATCTCACACTGGTAGCCCAAATCCCCTTTGTAACCGCAAACTGATAGCCACAATCCCTCCTGTAACCTCAAAGTGATAGCCCAAATACCCATGTGTAATCTGACACTGATAGCCCAAATCCCCCTGTGTAATCTCACAGTGATAGCCAAAATCCCCCTGTGCAATCTCACAGTGAAAGCCAAATCCCCCTCTTTAATCTCACAGTGATAGCCCAAAATGCCCTGTGTAATCTAAGTGTGACAGCCCAAATCCCCCTGTGTAATCTCACACTTATAGCCCAAATAACCCTTGTAATCTCACACTGATAGCCCAAATCCCCTTAGTAACCTCACACTGATAGCCCATATCAACCTTGTAACCCTCACAGAGATAGCCCAAAATCACCACGTATAATGTCACATTGATAGCCCAAATTCCCCTGTGTAATCTCACACTTTTAGCCCAAATCCCCCTTTTAGCCTCACACTGATAGCCCAAATCCCCCTTGTAATCTCACACTGATAGCCCATATCCACCTGTGTAATCTCACACTGATAGCCCAATTCCCCCTGTGTCAACTCACACTGATAGCCCAAATCCCCCTTTTGACCTCACACTGATAGCCCAAATCCCACTGTGTAATATCAACAGTGATAGCCCAAATACCCCTTGTAATCTCACACTGATAGCCCAAAGCGCCTTTGTAACCTCACACTGATAGCCCAAATCCCTCTTGTAACCTCACAGTGATAGCCCAAATCCCGATGTTTAATCTCACACTGATAGCTCAAATCCCCCGGTGTAATATCACACTGATAGCCCAAATCCCTTTTGTAACCTCACACTGATAGCCCACATCCCCCTTATAACCTCAAAGTGATAGCCCAAATTCCCATGTGTAATCTCACACTGATAGCCCAAATCCCCCTATGTAATCTCACACCCATAACCCAAATCCCACTTGTAACATCACGCTGAAATCCCAAATCCCCCTGTATAATCTCACAGTGATAGACCAAATCCCCTGGTGTATTCTCACAAAGATAGCCCAAATCCCCCTTGTAACCTCACACTGATAGCCGAAATTCCCGTGTAAACTCACACTTTTAGCCCAAATCCCCCTTTTAGCCTCACACTGATAGCCCTAATCCCCTTTGTAATCTCACACTGATAGCCCAAATCCCCCTGTGTAATCTAACACTGATAGCCCAAATTCCCCCTGTGTCAACTCACACTGATAGCTCAAATCCCCCTTTTGACCTCACACTGATAGACCAAATCCCCCTGTGTAATCTCACAGTGATAGCCCGAATACGCCTTGTAATCTCACACTGATAGCGCAAATCGCCTTTTTAACCTCAAACTGATAGCCCAAATCCCCTGAGTAAACTCACACTGATAGCCCAAATTCCCCCTGTGTCATCTAACCCTGATAGCCCAAATCCCCCTGTGTAATCTAAGTGTGATAGACTAAATCCCCCTTGTAATCTAACAGTGATAGCCCAAATCCCCCTGTGTAATCTCACACTTATAGCCCAAATCCCCATTTGCAACCTCACACTGATAGCCCAAATCCCCCTGAGTAAACTCACACTGATAACCCAAATCCCCCTTGTAATCTCACACTGAGAGCCAAAATACCCCTGTGTAATCTCACAGTAATAGCCCAAATAACCCTTGTAATCAAACACTGATAGCCCAAATCCTCTTAGTAACCTCACACTGATAGCCCATATCAACCTTGTAACCTCACAGTGATAGCCCAAATCACCCTGTATAGTCTCACAGTGATAGCCCAAATCCCACTACGTAATCTCAGACCGATAACCCAAATCCCACTTGTAAACTCACACAGATATCTAAAATCCCCCTGTATAATCTCACAGTGATAGCCCAAATCCCCCTGTGTAATCTCACAGTGATAGCTCAAATCCCATTGTGTAATCTCACACTGATAGCCCAAATAAACCTTTTAAACTCACAGTGATAGCCCAAATAACCCTTGTAATCTCACACTGATAGACCAAACACCCCTGTGTAATCTCACAGTAATAGCCCAAATAACCTTTGTAATCTCACAGTGATAGCCCAAATCCCCTTTGTAACCTCACACTGATAACCCATATCCCCCTTGTAACCTCACAGTGATAGCCCAAATCCCCATGTATAATCTCAAACTGATAGCTCAAATCCCCTTGTTTAATCTTGCACTGGTAGTCCAAATCGCCCTGTGTAATCTCACACTGATAGACCAAATCCCCCTATGTAATCTCACACCGATAACCCAAATCCCAATTGTAAGATCACGCTGATATCCCAAATCCCCCTGTATAATCTCACAGTGATAGCCCAAATCCCACGGTGTAATCTCACAGTGATAGCTCAAATCCCCCTTGTAACCTCCCACTGATAGCCCAAGTCCCCCTTGTAACCTCACACTGAAAGCCCAAATACCCCTGTGTAATCTCACACTTTTAGCCCAAATCCCCCTTTTAGCCTCACACTGATAGCCCAAATCCCAATTGTAATCTCACACTGATAGCCCATACCCACCTGTGTAATCTCACACTGATAGCCCAAATTCCCCCTGTATCAACTCACAGTGATAGCCCAAATCCCCCTTTTGAACTCACATTGATAGACCAAATCCCCCTGTGTAATCTCACAGTGATAGCCCAAATACCCCTTGTAATCTCACACTGATAACCCAAAGCGCATTTGTAATCTCACACTGATCGCCCAAATCCCCCTTGTAACCTCACAGTGATAGCACAAATCCCCATGTGTAATCTCACAATCATAGCTCAAATCCCCCTGTGTAATCTCACACTGATAGCCCCAATCCTCCTTATAACCTCAAAGTGATAGCCCAAATTCCCATGTGTAATCTCACACTGATAGCCCAAATCCCCCTATGTAATGTCACACCGATAACCCAAATCCCACATGTAATGTCACGCTGAAATCCCAAATCCCCCTGTATAATCTCACAGTGATAGACCAAATCCCCTGGTGTAATCTCACAGTGATAGCTCAAATCCCCCTTGTAACCTCCCACTGATAGCCCAAATCCCCCTTGTAACCTCACACAGATAGCCGAAATTCCCGTGTAATCTCACACTTTTAGCCCAAATCCCCCTTTCAGCCTCACACTGATAGCCCAAACCCCTTTGCAATCTCATACTGATAGCCCAAATCCCCCTGTGTAATCTAACACTGATGGCCCAAATTCCACCTGTGTCAACTCACACTGATAGCCCAAATCCCCCTTTTGGCCTCAAATTGATAGACCAAATCCCCCTGTGTAATCTCACAGTGATAGCCCCAATACGCCTTGTAATCTCACACTGATAGCCCAAATCCCCTTTGTCACCTCAAACTGATAGCTCAAATCCCCCTGTGTTATCTCACCGTGACAGCCAAAATCCCCCTGTGCAATCTCACAGTGATTGCCCAAATCCCCCCTCTTTAATGTCACAGTGATAGCCCAAATCCCCCTGGGTAATCTCACACTTATAGCCCAAATCCCCATTTGTAACCTCACACTGATAGCCAAATCCCCCTGAGTAAACTCACACTGATAACCCAAATCCCCCTTGTAATCTCACACTGAGAGCCCAAATACCCCTGTGTAATCTCACAGTAATAGCCCAAATAACCCTTGTAATCTAACACTGATAGCCCAAATCCTCTTAGTAACCTCACACTGATAGCCCATATCAACCTTGTAACCTCACAGTGATAGCCCAAATCACCCTGTATAATCTCACAGTGATAGCCCAAATTTCACTACGTCATCTCAGACCGATAACCCAAATCCCACTTGTAAACTCACACAGATATCTAAAATCCCCCTGTATAATCTCACAGTGATAGCTCAAATCCCCCTGTGTAATCTCACAGTGATAGCTCAAATCCCATTATGTAATCTCACACTGATAGCCCAAATAAACCTTTTAAACTCACATGATAGCCCAAATAACCCTTGTAATCTCACACTGATAGACCAAACACCACTGTGTAATCTCACAGTAATAGCCCAAATAACCTTTGTAATCTCACAGTGATAGCCCAAATCCCCTTTGTAACCTCACACTGATAACCCATATCCCCCTTGTAACCTCACAGTGATAGCCCAAATCCCCATGTATAATGTCAAACTGATAGCTCAAATCCCCTTGTTTAATCTTGCACTGGTAGTCCAAATCGCCCTGTGTAATCTCACACTGATAGACCAAATCCCCCTATGTAATCTCACACCGATAACCCAAATCCCATTTGTAAGATCACGCTGATATCCCAAATCCCCCTGTATAATCTCGCAGTGATAGCCCAAATCCCATGGTGTAATCTCACAGTGATAGCTCAAATCCCCCTCGTAACCTCCCACTGATAGCCCAAGTCCCCCTTGTAACCTCACACTGAAAGCCCAAATACCCCTGTGTAATCTCACACTTTTAGCCCAAATCCCCCCTATGTAAGGTCACAACCGATAACCCAAATCCCACTTGTAAGGTCACGCTGAAATCCCAAATCCCCCTGTGTAATCTCAGAGTGATAGACCAAATCCCCTGGTGTAATCTCACAGTGATAGCTCAAATCCCCCTTGTAACCTCCCACTGGTAGCCCAAATCCCCCCTTGTAACCTCACACTGATAGCCGAAATTCCCGTGTAATCTCACACTTTTAGCCCAAATCCCCCTTTCAGCCTCACACTGATAGCCCCAAACTCCTTTGCAATCTCACACTGATCACCCCAAATCCCCCCTGTGTAATCTAACACTGATAGCCCAAATTCACCTGTGTCAACTCACACTGATAGCCCAAATCCCCCTTTTGACCTCACATTGATAGACCAAATCGCCCTGTGTAATCTCACAGTGATAGCCCCCAATACGCCTTTGTAATCTCACACTGATAGCCCAAATCCCCTTTGTCACCTCAAACTGATAGCTCAAATCCCCCCTGTGTAATCTCACCGTGACAGCCATAATCCCCCTGTGCAATCTCACAGTGATTGCCCAAATCCCCCCTGTGTAATCTCACACTGATAGCCCAAATCCCCATTTGTAACCTCACACTGATAGCCCAAATCCCCCTGAGTAAACTCACACTGATAACCCAAATCCCCCTTGTAATCTCACACTGAGAGCCAAAATACCACTGTGTAATCTCACAGTAATAGCCCAAATAACCCTTGTAATCAAACACTGATAGCCCAAATCCTCTTAGTAACCTCACACTGATAGCCCATATCAACCTTGTAACCTCACAGTGATAGCCCAAATCACCCTGTATAATCTCACAGTGATAGCCCAAATCCCACTACGTAATCTCAGACCGATAACCCCAAATCCCACTTGTAAACTCACACAGATATCTAAAATCCCCCTGTATAATCTCACAGTGATAGCCCAAATCCCCCTGTGTAATCTCACAGTGATAGCTCAAATCCCATTGTGTAATCTCACACTGATAGCCCAAATAAACCTTTTAAACTCACAGTGATAGCCCAAATAACCCTTGTAATCTCACACTGATAGACCAAACACCACTGTGTAATCTCACAGTAATAGCCCAAATAACCTTTGTAATCTCACAGTGATAGCCCAAATCCCTTTGTAACCTCACACTGATAACCCATATCCCCCTTGTAACCTCACAGTGATAGCCCAAATCCCCATGTATAATGTCAAACTGATAGCTCAAATCCCCTTGTTTAATCTTGCACTGGTAGTCCAAATCGCCCTGTGTAATCTCACACTGATAGACCAAATCCCCCTATGTAATCTCACACCGATAACCCAAATCCCATTTGTAAGATCACGCTGATATCCTAAATCCCCCTGTATAATCTCGCAGTGATAGCCCAAATCCCACGGTGTAATCTCACAGTGATAGCTCAAATCCCCCTCGTAACCTCCCACTGATAGCCCAAGTCCCTCTTGTAACCTCACACTGAAAGCCCAAATACCCCTGTGTAATCTCACACTTTTAGCCCAAATCCCCCTATGTAAGGTCACAACCGATAACCCAAATCCCACTTGTAAGGTCACGCTGAAATCCCAAATCCCCCCTGTGTAATCTCAGAGTGATAGACCAAATCCCCTGTGTAATCTCACAGTGATAGCTCAAATCCCCCTTGTAACCTCCCACTGGTAGCCCAAATCCCCCCTTGTAAACCTCACACTGATAGCCGAAATTCCCGTGTAAACTCACACTTTTAGCCCAAATCCCCCTTTTAGCCTCACACTGATAGCCCTAATCCCCTTTGTAATCTCACACTGATAGCCCAAATCCCCCTGTGTAATCTAACACTGATAGCCCAAATTCCCCCTGTGTCAACTCACACTGATAGCTCAAATCCCCCTTTTGACCTCACACTGATAGACCAAATCCCCCTGTGTAATCTCACAGTGATAGCCCGAATACGCCTTGTAATCTCACACTGATAGCGCAAATCGCCCTTTTTAACCTCAAACTGATAGCCCAAATCCCCTGAGTAAACTCACACTGATAGCCCAAATTCCCCCTGTGTCATCTAACCCTGATAGCCCAAATCCCCCTGTGTAATCTAAGTGTGATAGACTAAATCCCCCTTGTAATCTAACAGTGATAGCCCAAATCCCCCTGTGTAATCTCACACTTATAGCCCAAATCCCCATTTGCAACCTCACACTGATAGCCCAAATCCCCCTGAGTAAACTCACACTGATAACCCAAATCCCCCTTGTAATCTCACACTGAGAGCCAAAATACCCCCTGTGTAATCTCACAGTAATAGCCCAAATAACCCTTGTAATCAAACACTGATAGCCCAAATCCTCTTAGTAACCTCACACTGATAGCCCATATCAACCTTGTAACCTCACAGTGATAGCCCAAATCACCCTGTATAGTCTCACAGTGATAGCC